>JBAMBO010003184.1:0-150656 GCA_037044535.1 Lordiphosa magnipectinata | reverse complement strand
TGCGTTACAAACACCTCGACAATTTTAATATACCCTCTACAAGAGTATAAAAATTAACATTAATTTGACACAAAATATATATTAGATTATAGCAAATTAAGTATACTTTTGGAAAAAAATCATTTTTTGTTGAGTATATGCATTATTATAATTATTATAATTTTTTTTCTTTAAGTTGTCATAATTATTAAGTCACCAATATTAATATGGGTCTGGAAAAAAACTTTTTTCGAAAAAACTAGCATTCATAAAATAAAAATTGCTATGCCTTTTTATTTAAAAATATTCCATTAATCAGTAAAAGAAATAATTGGGCAATTCGGAAAACATTTATAGAAACCCCAAGCAAGAAAACATACAAGTATGTGAATATTTAGACTGCGGCTTTTTTTGTGGCGTACAACCAAATTTATGCACATAAATGTATGTATGTATCGACAATTTGGTGCAAAAAAATTCGATCATCTGTACATAAATATGTGTGTATGTTTGTAAATATTCCAATTTTTCTGCACATATGTATGTACATTGTACATATACATATTGTGTGTAGGTACTTACCTTCAAATGCTTGTGTAAATTTCCAGTAGATTTCTCATCAAATTTATTAGTTTTATTTACACAGGGAAATGTCAACTTTCCCGTTCGGGTTGAAAAATGTTCCATTCAAGATCAGCGGTAAATTATTATTCTCTTCATTATTTAGCGCCTGATCGATCAGTTATTGTCAACAATAATTAAGTTTAAATCGTCGTAAAATTCCTGCACAAACAATAGGATGTCGCGCGCTGCTTTTTTTTGCCTGAAATTAGTGTGACCGAAAATCATAAAAATCCCAAAAGTGATCATACAATACAACAATTGATATCGATAATTGAGCGCGAAGCAAAATCACTCACGAACGATCCCTGTATTTTACCTATTGACAAGGTAAATGAAAATTAAGACTTAGGTAAGGTAAAAGGTACGCGAATTTGAAAATACCGAGGTAAGGTAAAAGATACACAAAATTTGTATCTAGGTATGTACCTAGGTATTTGTACCCAGGTATTTGTACCTAGGTATTTGTACCTAGGTATTTGTACCTAGGTATTTGTACCTAGATACTTCCAAACACTGCTTATACCTCACTTTGAACCCATTTCATTGGGGACTATGACTCCACCTATGGATAATAAAGACTGACGTTTTCTATCTCTATCGAATAGCCAAAGCTGTATCGGAAAGTTTGTGCCCGGAAGATGCCTGACTTCGTTAAAAATTACAGACTTTTCGATCCAACTTTCTGAAATCAACCTCAGTACATGGCTTGTTCGGCTCAATAAATGGTTTGATTAATTTAAAAAATAAATATTTATTAAATTTGTTGTAAATAAATGAATCAGAATTGAGCCCAAGTTGATTGGAAAATGTGTAAAATGTAAAATTTTATATTTTTCTCAATAAATTGCCCTACCAAATCTAAAAAACAGAGTTAAAAAATCTTTACGCGTTTTCTTTCCACAACTTTACAAAAAACAGTTAAAATTCGACCGTCTAAACTAGAAGAATCCCTTAAGTTACATATAGCTGTACGTAAAAGATGAGAAATCGGCCCTAAATACCTCAAAATACCTCAGCCTGAAATCTTTATGCTTCTCAGCGGGAGCTAGGAGTTGATTTTTGGCCATCCTTTTCAAAGGAGAAGCTATCGTTTTGTAACGCTTTGTGGCACAGCTAAATGTTCTAAACGAAAGTTGTTGCAAATTTAATGTTCTTTAATTTTAATTATGAGATAATTGTGCGTAGCTCTCACCGGAAACAAGAAAATTGGGAAAACAGTGAAAAATAAATTTTTGATCGTACATAACTTGAAAACTATTGCCCGCACAGAAAATTTGTTGGAACTAACCAGAAAGGTAATGATATTATCCATAACTTTGTCTGAGACCATTTTTCTCCAAAGTCAATCGTTTCCAGGATACAGACCAATTCGCATTTTCTAATATGGCGGCCGTTGCCAATTACACAGGGTGACACAAATTTGAACTTAAGCCTTTTAGACAGTCCCCTGCCACATATCTAAAATCTGGCTTGGTCAACATTTCATGCATAAATATGCCCTATTTTTATCTACTTTTGAAACAAATTTCAACAATGTTTTTCCGTTATATCCGCAAATCTTAAAAACAATTGCATACCTTCAGGCGGACAATAAAATCAGTCAAATATATTGAAAGTGTAAAGTTAATTTATTTTATTTGAACTTTGGTCCATAATTTGTAGTCGCTGGCCCAGTGTGCATCGTATTAATAATGTACCGTATTTTGTGTAAAAATGCATTTTTTTTTCATGGTGGGCAACTCTGTTGCCATTCGATATGGTAACTATCGATAGTCCTCGTAATCGATACATTGTTCTTGGAACGCCGCCGCCGCTGTGTTGTTGTTAATTATTTCCATTTCTTTTTGTTATAAACAAATTTCAACTCTAATCGCCAACTCAACTTGCTCTCCATCTGCCAGATAAGGTAGACCCAATTTAGTCGAAAGCTGCTGAATTCCTATTAATTCTATGCTATTCTAGTTCTCAGTTTACACATTCCACATTCCTCAGGGGGGGTGTCCACTGGCAACGCATGCATATTACTCCCCAACCAAATCCTGCTTCATCATCATCAACAACATCATCATCGTCGTCGTCAACATCATCATCATTATGAATCCCTGCTCAGTGCCCACACCCGTGCCCGATGTGGATGGCGACAAGCGCTGGCAGAGCGTTCATCGTCGCTTCATTTCCGATTGCCGGGGCAAGGACCCGGATGTGATTTTCCTGGGCGATTGCATATTCGAGGCGCTGCAGGATAGCGAGACTTGGAATCAGTATTTTGCACCCTTGCATTGTCTCAACTTCAGCATACGTGAGGACTGCACCGAGCATGTGCTGTGGCGCATCGAGAACGGGGCACTAGACAGTGTGAGTCCGAAAATTGTGGTGCTGCATGTGGGCACCAATAATGTGACAAATACGGCCGAGGAGGTGGCCGAGGGGATTCTGGCAAATGTGAATAAAATACGACAAAAGCTGCCCAATGCCTACATCCTGCTGCCGGTAAGTGAGGAGTCCCTCGTACCTCTCCTCTCTTTCTGAATCAATTAATGCCCTAATACTGTTTCAGTCACTCCTACCCCGTGGACAACAACCCAACAAGCTGCGCGACAAAAATGCCAAAATCAATGATTTGGTTAAGGAGCTAACCAAGGGACTGGATCGCGTTCAAACGTTGGCCATTGATAAGGGCCTGATCCAAAACGATGGCAGCATCAGTCATCATGATATGTTTGACTATAAGAATCTAACAAATACGGGAGCCAAGAAAATACTCGAACCTCTGTGCGATTTGCTTTCGCAAATTCTCAACGAAAACGAACTGGAACGCGATCTCACGCCCTCCGAATAGGAATGTCTTCACACAAACACACACACACACACACATCTGCTTGGTCTTTAACTAAACACACAAACACGAAGAAAATGAAAGTATTTCAAAGGCAGCGGAAAACAAACGAAAGTTTCCTTAAACCAAAACACTCCTCACACACTAAACTCACCATGGAAACACTCTATATATATATATATTTTATCCCACAATCTCTCTGTCTAGACACTAGAGTTATAAGGCAACACAAGAAAAGAAATGAAAAAGTGAAACAATTATTTTGGATAGATTAGAGTATGATACAACATTTTGTATTTTGTATGCATCAAAGATCATGGTTTACATTCCCCTCTCCAAAAGAAATGAAAAAAGAACAAATAACAAAACCAACTTCTCAATAAAAACTAATTGCATAAATGTAAAAAATATTTAAATGGTTTCACTTAATGTTGCAATTCTTTTTATTGTTCTCAGCCTGAAATTGTTGTTGTTTATCGTACAAACAAATTTCAAAGAAATATTGTTTGAGTTCAGATATTTCGAAACAACTGAATGAAAGTTATTGAATACGCCTATAAATTAGATAAAGTTATATATATTAAAATTGTCCAGATGTTTGTAACGCTTGGAAGGAAGCATCTTCGACCTCATAAAGTATTAATATTCTTTATCAGCATGACGAGCTGAGTTGATATTGCCATGTCCGTCTGTTTCTAAGCTATTTCCTCCCTCAATTTTAAACCTATCATGGTAAAACTTTGCACGAAGTCTTTTAGTACAAAAAGGCTGCACATTTTTCGGAACCGGCCGGATCGGACGATCTGCCATAGAAAATATCGGTTGAAAAACTAGTTTTAGTGGGCAAAACTTTTTTGTTTTCAATGCAAACATCCCCAGAACATCGTATTTGTAAGTTTTCTATGCTTTTTTATAATTTCACCAAGTTTGATGAAAATCGGACAACTATATACATAGTATAGTATAGCTGCCATACAAAACATAGGTCTGAAAAAGTCTTAGTAAGAAAAATTACTTTGTTTTCAATGTTAACACACCCAATTTTGTTATTGATCAAAATTAAACGCTTCCTATTAATTCTGCCAAGCTTGATCCATATTGGATGACTATATCATATATCTGCCATAGAAACTAACGGTCGAAAAACTAGTTTTAGTGGGCAAAACTTTTTTGTTTTCAATGCAAACGTCCCCAAACGTCGTATTTGTTAGTTCTCCATGCATTTTCATTATTTCACCAAGTTTGATGAAAATCGGATAACTATATAGTATAGCTGCCATACAAAAGATAGGTCTGAAAAAGTCTTAGTAAGAAAAATTTCTTTGTTTTCAATGTTAGAACACACCTAAATTTGTTATTGATCAAAATTAAACGCTTCCTATTAATTCTGCCAAGTTTGATCCAAATTGGATGACTATATCATATAGCTGCCATAGAAACTATCGGTCGAAAAACTAGTTTTAGTGGGAAAATCTTCTTTGTTTTCAATGCAAACATCCCCAAAACCTCGTATTTTTATGTTTTCTATGCTTTTTTATAATTTCACCAAGTTTGATGAAAATCGGACAACTATATAGTATAGCTGCCATACAAAAGATAGGTCTGAAAAAGTCTTAGTAAGAAAAATTTATTTGTTTTCAATGTTAGAACACACCTAAATTTGTTATTGATCAAAATTAAACGCTTCCTATTAATTCTGCCAAGTTTGATCCAAATTGGATGACTATATCATATAGCTGCCATAGAAACTATCGGTCGAAAAACTAGTTTTAGTGGGAAAATCTTCTTTGTTTTCAATGCAAACATCCCCAAAACCTCGTATTTTTAAGTTTTCTATGCTTTTTTATAATTTCACCAAGTTTGATGAAAATCGGACAACTATATAGTATAGCTGCCATACAAAAGATAGGTCTGAAAAAGTCTTAGTAAGAAAAATTTATTTGTTTTCAATGTTAGAACACACCTAAATTTGTTATTGATCAAAATTAAATGCTTCCTATTAAATCTGCCAAGTTTGATCCAAATTGGATGACTATATCATATAGCTGCCATAGAAACTATCGGTCGAAAACCTAGTTTTAGTGAGAAAAACTTTTTTGTTTTCAATGCAAACGTCCCCCAAACCTCGTATTTGTAAGTTTTCTATACTTTTTTATAATTTCACCAAGTTTGATGAAAATCGGACACCTATATAGTATACCTGTCATAGAAAAAATAGGTTGGGAAAAAAGAATTAGTAAGAAGAAACTGTTTGTTTTCAATACTATCGCTTCCAAACTTAATATTTATGTATATAATATGCTTCCACATAATTCTGATAGGATTGATTCAAATCGGATGACTATATCATAAAACTACCATAGGTTCCAGTGAGAATAACTTTTCTGTTTTCAATTTCAGCATCTTTATACTTTCTGTTTCAACACAATTTGGGCGAGTTTGATCAAAATCGCATGAATATATCTTATAGCTGCCATTTAACAAACTGGCAAGCAAATGCTTAAAATAGTGGCGGCATCTTTTGCTGAGTTTCAGAAATTACTCATCTAATATTGTACAAAACTAAAATTAAATTTGGGATTTATTAGATTTATGGGTTTTATATGGGCATTTCCAAACTGATGTAACGTTACGTTTGTTTTTCAAAAAATATGAAAATCTTGTATTTTTAAAAAGATTGTTCTATATTTGGGTAGCAATTAAGTAGCAAAAACAATAACATCAATCGATCATAAGGAGTTGAAGATATAAGCTAAAATATGTGCTGGCGTTACGTTACATAAAACGGAAGTGGGGTTTTGACTTGTTTTAGAAAATTGCAACACTTTTTGTATAAAAATTTTTGTAATATGATTTGAAATAATTCAAGTTTATCCTCCAGGTTACCTTGTTCAAAAATATTTGCTCAATTTTTGTTTATTTGCATAAGTATCTGACGTGACGTTACTTAAATATCCTCATTACATTTATATTGTTAAACCCTTGTAAAATTGTCCAGATGTTTGTAACGCATAGAAGGAAGCATCTCCGACCACATAAAGTATATATATTCTTGATCAGCATAACGAGCTGAGTTGATATGGCCATGTCCGTCTGTCCGTCAGTCTGTTTCTATGCTATCTCCTCCGTCAGTTTTAAAGCTATCTTAACCAAACCTTGCACAAAGCCTTTTGGTACAAATACGCTATACATTTGTCAGAATCGGCCAGTTCAGATAACTATATCATATAGCTGCCATAGGAACCATCGGTCGAAAAAGTAGTTTAAGTGAGAAAAACTTTTTTGTCTTCAACGCAAACGTTCCCAATCCTCGTATTTCTAAGTTTTCTATGCTTTTACATAATTCCACCAAGTTTTATGAAAATCGGACAACTGTATTGTATAGTTGACATACAAAAGATATGTCTGAGAAAAAGTCTAAGTAGGAAAAACTTTTTGGTTTTCAATGCTATCACTCCCAAACTTGTCACTAATTAATATTATATACTACTGCACAATTCTACCAAGTTTGATCCAAATCGGATGACTATAGCATATAGCTGCCATAGGAACTATCGGTCGAAAAAGTAGTTTTAGTGAGAAAAACTTTTTTGTTTTCAATGGTAGCATCTTTATACCTTCCAGTTGTAAATATTATCAGTTTCCACACCATTTTGGGGAGTTCGATCAATATCGGATGAACACATCGTATAGCTGCCATATAACAAGCTGGGAAGCAAATGCTCAAAGTAGTGGCGCCATCAAGCTACAAGGGTATATAAACTTCGGTCGAGTCGAAGTTAGCCTTCCTCTATTATACCCTTGCAAAGGGTATTATAATTTTGCCCAGAAGTTTGCAACGCATAGAAATATTAATTTCCGACCCCGTAAACTATATATATTCTTGATCAGGACGACGAGCTGAGTCGATTGAGCTTTGTCCGTCCGTCTGTCTGTTTCTACGCAAATTAGTCTCTCAGTTTTAAAGCTAGCGAGCTGAAATTTTGCACAGAGTCTTCTTTTTACTGCACGCTGATAATATGTCGGAACCGACCGGATCGGATGAGTATATCTTATAGCTGCCATAGGAACCATCGGTCAAAAAATGGGTCTTAGTGAGAAAAACTTTTTGTTTTCAATGTTAGCTTTCTTAAACTCTGCCATTATTAATATTATAGGCTTTCAGACAGATATGCAAATTTTGGTCGAGATCGGATGACTATATCTTATAGCTGTCATAGGAACCATCGGTCGGAAAATGGGACTTAGCGAGAAAAACTTTTTCGTTTTCAATGTAAGTGTCCCTAAACTCGTCCATTAATAATATTAAATGCTTTCAAACAGATTTGCAAACTTTGGTCAAAATCGGATGACTTTAACTTATAGCTGCCATAGGACCGATCGGTCGGAAAATGGGTCTCAAATGGGTGAAAAAAACTTTTTTGTTTTCAAGTAAATCGTTCTTAAGGTCGGTGATTCTTAATATTACACGCTTTCAAACTAATTTGAAAAAGTTGATCGACATCTGGTGACTATATCTTATGGTTGCCATAGGACCGATCGGTCGAAAATGGTTCTTAGTTAGAAATTTTGTTTGTTTTTCATGCTAGCGTCTTTAAAGTCACTGATTACTTATTCTGTATGCTTTCAAATATATTCGCGAATTTGGTCGAAATCGGATGACTATATCTAAAGGCTGCCATAGGACCGATCGGTCAGAAAATGAGTCTTAGTGAGAAAAACTTTTTTGTTTTCAATTTTATCGTTCTTAAACTCGGCGATTTTTTTATTTTGAAAAAGATTCGCAAAATTTGGTCGAAATCAGATGTATATCTGTCGGAAAATGGGCTTTAGTTAGAAAAATTTTTGATTTTTATGTGAGCGTTCTTAAACTCTGACATTTCAAAAACAGCATTTGCAAGGGTATAAAAACTTCGGCACAGACGAAGTTAGCTTGGCCTTCTCGTTTTTGTTATGCAATCTAAAGTCATTTTTATGACAACAAAAGGTATCCAAATGAGAAAAATGGCGCTTGCGCATTTAAAAATCTCGAAATGGGTTATGAATGTATTTAGGATTGGCTCATATTAGCTCAAGTTGATTGTTTCCTCATGAAAATATGATAAGAAATATTGTTTTAAGTACTTTTCCTTTTTTTGGTCTCGGTGGAAATGCCCATATACCAATACAACAAGTTACAACTTTTATTTAATGCACCAGTCACATTGACATATAACCAGATATTTGGAAGTCTGTTTTGGCTTAGGACTGACAATGGTTTTAGCTTATTTAACTAATTTTACTATCAGTTTTATCATTTTCAAGCTAATTGGTTTCCTTGTAAGTGGGATTTCAAAGTATTTTTAAATTGCGTTTCGCTTTGTATGGTTTTTAAGTGTGTTTGGCAATTGATACCATGGTCGGATAGCAGGTATGAAGAAATGTCGCTCTGAGCTAGATAGCTTAACTCGGGGGTAATTCAAATTGTTTGTCCGAGAGGCAGAGAAATGTTACTATAATCATGTGTAAAAATCAAGGCTGCAAACCTCTAAAATTCTGCAAAAGGTTCGGTCCGGGGGTTCGAACCCATTGTAAAGTCCTAGGTTCGGTTCGCGGACCGGTTCCTGCAACCCCTGAACCCAAGGTTTTGGTTCGAACCTTGGTTCGCTTGAACAAAAAAGAATAGTTTGACTTTCGATTTATTAATTCTACGTTGATAATGAAATTTATATACTATTCATATACTACCGCTTAAATAGAGAGTTTGACTAGGGCTTGAAGTGTGAAAAGCAACAACGTCTGCTCATGAGTGAATTGTGGTAAATTCCGAAACAGTCTGTCCAGACTTACCATTGCTATTCAAAAATTTTGTGAGTTATCTCTGTTTAACATAATATTGATTTGTATTAAATAATAATCAATCCTGATCTTTGAGCCTGCACAAACAAAAACTTTGACTTAATCATAATATTCAATTGTTAAGTTATTGTAATTGTTGACACTAACAATTTTTAGAAACTGCTTTGTTTAAGCATTATATCTTCCAGGAGCTGTTCATCTATACGAGCTCTTAAGTCAGAAGGAACAAACTCTAAGCCCTCAACGCAATTTTGAAGTAACGAGAAGTGAAGTAAAAATCTCATACAACAAATATTTTACATTGCTTCTCGTTAAGTGTTGAAAATGCTCCTTCAACTGATACCTGAGTTGCTGGAACAGCTAGTATAGTAAAGGCCATATTTTTTAAGTCTTCGTTTTTATGACCTTTCTAAAATTTTAAAACATTTGTCGATGTACACACCTGATCATATTAATAGGTACACACAACAACTCTGACTTTAAGGTAACAGAAACCAGTTTTATTCATTGTTTCAATCTTAAAATTTGTTCTCATTGGTTCTTAAACTATGTGTTTTTAATAAAATAAACTTAATTGAAACATAGAATAATAATATTATATAACATAAAAGAGATCATTTTGTGTTTCAGATACGTTTTCAGTGTGATCATAATAATAGGTACACTTCATGTGTTGGTAAGAATAAAAATTTTTGTTTCCATTTTGTGTTCTTTTTGTAGGTAAATTAGTATTTCCTAACTTAGTATCCAGTGTATCCACCTCTATTTTTGGCCACTACTGCTATTCTTTTTGGCATACTTTTAATAAGAGCCTGGCAGGTCTCTACTGGTGTCTCATACCACAGTTTTTGGACACCTTCCCATAATTTTTGATTATTTGAAAATGAATGCTTTGCCAATTTCTTTTTTAAGTCTCCCCACAAGTTTTCAATGGGGTTAAGGTCGGGGGATTGACTTGGCCACTTCAACACGTCAACTTTTTGGTCCTCGAAAAATTTAGATAACAGCCTTGATGTGTGTTTAGGATCATTATCTTGCTGAAATACCCAACGTAATGGCATATTTTCCTCAGCATACGGTACCATAACTGTTTCCAATATGGATATGTACTCTTCAGCAATCATTTTGTTTGTAGTCTGATAAATTTGACCTACGCCGTACCAGGAGAAGCAACCCCATACCATTATATTGCCACCTCCATGTTTGACTGTTTGTTTTGTAAACCGTGGATGGAATTCCTTTCCATTAGGGCGTCGAACATTCCTTTCACAGTCATTCCCAAACAAATTAATCTTGGTTTCATCGCTCCATAATATGTTTCTCCATTTTTTCTCCCCGGTGCATCCTACCCAGTCTTTGTGGTCCCTTGCAAAAGTTTGCCTCATGGTGATATTTTTTTTGCGCATAAGTGGGACTTTTCTGGCAATTCTTCCTGGTAGGTTGGCATCTTGTAGTCGTCTTCGGATAGTTGGAGTACTAACTGAATTCCCAATTTCGGCTGCAATAGCCTTCGATTACTTAAATGGGTCCTTTTTGCTCAAAGTTACTATGTAGTGGTCAAGGGTTTCTGTTGTTTTTTGTGGCCTTCCACGGGTTTCCTGTCTTGGTTTTCTTTCTAATGCATTTTTCACAAAATTATGAGACCTGTTCATTAATTTGGCGATGGCTCGTAAAGATTTACCTTCTTTTCTCAGACTAAGAACCAATCGAGCTTCTTCTTTAGTACAATGAGAATTTCGACCCATTTTTTCCAAAAAAAATAATTATTTAATTCTCTGTATTGACAGGAGCTATAATTAACTTACCTTTAGTTACCAAAAGATCACTGATTACAAAATTATTCACTTGATACTTGTGAGAAACGGAGACTGTACCTATTATTATGATCAGGCGAAATGTGTGGTGGACTCGCAATTTATAGAAAAGCTTTGATATACGGGGCAGCCCCTCTTTCAACTCTTTGTCACAGTATGGCCAGACATTGACAACAACAAAAAAACAAAAATTAAAAAGTTGTCAACACTAAAAGTACGATAAAACCATCTACAATTAAAAAATTCCGGTGTGTACCTATTAATATGATCAGGTGTGTATGTAATGTATGTGCTCTTTGACAATTTCCAAAGAAATCTATAACATCATTCACAGCTTTTATATTTGATATTTTTTATTGCTTTCTATTGCTTTCATAAGCTTCTAGCAGACGTTGAGTCAACTGTTTTTTGTAAGCAAAATATGAAATCTCGGGTCTGAGAATACTGCAGCCAATACTGGTACTAAACTCATAGTAAAAGAATGTTTGTCGGGGCACTTCGATAGTAATAAACCATGATTCGCTGAATGCAATCGTTTATAGTAAAATCTCCGGAGATTTCCAATACGTATCGTTGAATAAATTAATTAAATTGGTGAACCGAACCTCATTTTTCGATAAAGTGGTCCGGTTCGGGTTCAGGTGAGGAGTCAAAAATGTAGAGTGCAAAACACCCGAACCGAACTGGTTCTCTGTTTTCAGCCTTGGTAAGAATATTAATGTTCGAAAATCAAACCATTCTTTTAGGCTGAGGTCAAAAATCGTACATGCTAAAAAAGTAATATGGTCAGAGACTCGACGATTATAAATATTATATATCTAACAATCAAGGCTGCAAACCAGTCCGGAACCGAACCCCTAAGAACCGGTTCGGTTCGGGGTTTTTGGGTCCGACGAACCGGACCATGAACCGAACCCATAATATATTTGACTCCTCGAACCTGAACCCAAATCGGACCACTTTTTGAAAAATTAGGTTCGGTTCACAAAATTAACTAGTTTTTCCAACGATACATACAGGGAAATATAGAAGTTCCTTGTTATCAGGCTGCTATCATTCAAGAATTTCTCCAATCCTACAACATTTCTCTAGGTCAGCTTTATACTATCACCGTCGATAATGGAACGAATATGGTTCGAGCAGGAGAACTTTTAAATGACAACTGCAGAGCAGAAAAGGAATGGAACTACGAATGATGTAATGGAACTCAACCTACAAAATGTGCGAACATTTACTAACTCTTAAAGAATTTTGCATTCAGAGTTCTTTAAAAGAGCTCCACTTGTAAAACTCTGAATGGAACGTAGCTTAAAATATATGTAATTTGCTGCTACCAATTTATAAAACTTTAAAGCTGCAGCTGTAGAATATATTACTATTATTCATACTACGCTTGATTCTAATGTCGAGCAATTGTTGTAAAATCTTCGATCTCTTATTATGAGCTCAGTACCAATATTGGCTGCAGTGTTTTAAGATTTCAAACTTTGTTAACTTCTGACCAAAAAAGTTTTACAAAGCAGCACGTTGCTGACATGCTGAAGATTCGAATAGAAACTCTTAAGGAGAGTTTTTTGAATAAAACGTTAAGTGACTCAACTTCTGATTTTGAAGAAGAGAAGTTTATAAAAGCAAGAGAAAGCAAAAAACATATGTCAAATTTAAAATCTGTATTTGTAATAGATTCCTTCGAAAATTCTATAAAAGAACACACATTAACAAAAGTTTTAAAATATTGGAAAGGTCAAAAAACTGAGGATTTTAAAAATATTAACTTAACTATACTTGCTGTTCCAGCAACTCAGGTATCAGTTGAACCAGCCTTTTCAACACTTAAGTTTGAACAGCTCCTAAAAGACATAATACTTATTAACTTAAACTAAGCAGTTCTCAAAAGTTGCAAATGTCAGCTAAGGAATTTGATAATTAAAATTACATTATTGAAATAAAAAATATTATTTAAAAAAATAAGTATTATTAAATCGAAACTATTTATGTTCAAACGAATCAAGGTTCGAACCAAAACCTTGGGTTCAGGGGTGCCAGGAACCGGTCCGCGAACCGAACCTTAGACTTTACAAACCGGACCGAACCCTCTGCAAAATATTAGAGGCTTGCAGCTTTGCTAACAGTTGAATTGAAAGCTACAGTTAATTTTCTCATGTTATCTAAATTGGAGTGTCCGAAGATTTCGATTTCACAAAAAAAGTGAAACATTTCAAAATGGAAGAGCTGAACTTGGCTGACATGTGGTTTCAACAAGACGGTGCCACTTGCCACACAGCACGCGAAACAATGGCCCAATTGAGAGGCAAGTTCGGTGAACAGTTTATTTCACGTTTGGGGCCGGTCATTTGACCGCCTAGATTGTGCGATATAACGCCTTAAGTCTATTTTTTGTGGGGCTATGTTAAGGCTCATGTCTATAGCGACAAGCCCGCAACAGTCTACGCACGGGAAGCCAATATTGAAGAATTTATTTATTATATTATAAATTGGACACAGCGTATAAACCATTTGAGGCGCAGCCGCGGTCAACATTTACATGAAATCATCTTTCAACATTAAATTATATTAATCGTTCTATCGACATAAATAAAGATTTCAACATTCTTCTGAATTTTATGTATTTTGTTTTTAATCAAATCAAAAATCACCCTTTAGTTTCCTCATTCATTCCATAATCATGACCATTTCAGCTATTTTTTAAGCCACTGTAATATTTTCCGGCATACCAACACATGGTCACACTGCAAACGACGCGGCCCGTTTCCATTTCAATTTCAAATTCCAATCAGTTGTGGCTTCAAATTCGTATTGCGAGGGTCAGACCAAAGCGCATCTCTGTGTCTCTCTCACTCTGTTTCCGTTGTTCGTCGGTTTAAGTTAACCTGTTGCTTGTGGCGTATTTTTGTTGTTGTTGCCGCTGCTGCTGCTGCTGTTATTTTTTTGTTGTTTGTTTTGCGTTTGTTTTTGTGGTGGAAAGTGCAATATAACAACTGCTGCAGCCTCCCGGGGGCGTGTGAATGTAAAACAACAACAAAACAAATTAGAAATCTTTTGTTATTGTACTAACAATACTTACACACATATTAAGTACATACATGGTTACAAATGTGGCTACTCCTCCACTAGCGGAAGGTAAATATAGTTAAAAGTTGCTGAATTTTAACTGATGATGTGGAAAAGTTAATGAAGCACATCCAAAGCAGAATCCAAAACACCTGGAAGTGAAACAAAAGATCAGGTGGCTGTGTGTGTGTGTGTGTGTGTTTGTGTGTGTGCAACTCTATGGGACAATTCGGCGGCATAATGAATGGCAATTGAGGCTTAAGAACCCATAACCAAAACATTACCAATTACCATTATATCTGCTCTCTCGCTCCATGTATTAGAAAGCGACAACAAACAAAACAAAAACAAACGAGAATAGAAGTTAAAGTCGTATCTGCTCGACTGCGATTTACCCGTTACTTTGAGAGAATGCAAACAGATCTCTCATAAGAGAGTAAGAACCGTTGCAAGATATGCAGATTTTTTAACCCTACGACGACCTGAGAAATCAATGTGATTACTTTTCATGGTTATAATAAGCGTAAATTCATGCAAAATCAGTGAAATTTCTTGCCAAGAAATGTTATCTTTTTTTGGAATCATATTCTGCAAAGTCCGATTTGTATTAAAGATATGTACTATTTAGCCGATATCACGTCTATATATCAACAAATACTTTAGTTATTCTGATAATAATAACAGATAATATTCATAACTGGATAGCATAAAGACGCTACTATTGAAAACAGCAAAGTTACTACTTTTTCGACTGATCGTTCCTATGACAGCTATATGTTAAAGTCATTCGATTTGGACCAAACTTGGCAGAATTAATAGGAAGCGTATAAAATCAATCAGTAACAAATTTGGGAGTGTTAACATTGAACACAAAAAAGTTTTGCTTACCAAGACTTTTTCAGACCTATCTTTTGTATGGCAGCTGTACTATATAGTTGTCCAATTTTCCTCAAACTTGGTGGAATTATTAAACAGCATAGAAAACTTAGAAAAACAAAGATTGTATATGTTTGCATTAAAAACAAAAAAGGTTTTTTCACTTAAACTAGTTTTTCAACCGGGAGCTATATGCTATAGTCATCTGATCCGGCCGTTTCCGATAACTACTAAAATAGAGTACTAAAAGAGAAAAGAAAGAAACTGACGGAAGAAATGGGCATATCAACTAAGCTCGTCAAGCTGATCAAAATTATATAGGCTGTATGTGGTTGGATATGGTTCGTTCTATGCGTTACAAAGGTATAAAAATGTTCTTATTTTAAGTATTAAATTGAGAAATATACAAACTTAGTTAAACTAAATGTTGTACTTATTTTAGGTATTCAGTTTTTGGTTTCAAAAATGGCTCTACGCTATTTCGACTTAAAATCAAGGTCTATTAACCCTGCTCCAATTTTCACTTTCTCAAAACTTTTGCGATTTTGAGTCCAAAATCCAGTTTGAAATCGCCAAAGTTTTGTGAAATCGAAAAGTAGTATTTCTGTGTAAGATCTTTAAATAACCCAAAATGTATTTAGAGCAGAGTTCCCCATTCATAGCCCCTGGGCATTGTAAAGCAGTCAATACATTCATACTTTTTGTCTTCTCTCTTCATTTTCATATATTTTTCCCATGCCAACAAACAAATATACCCCACTTATTCTACAAGTAATGGGTATTCAAATATAAAAGATCTTCACTTCAAGTGGAATGGGAATGGGTTAGAGGGTCATGCCGTAACAGAATGAGACGTTTTATGCATATGAATGGGACGTTGTTTTTTTTTATCCAATTCTAAGTAGAAATTTTCCCGTTTTGTGTCTAAATGATTCACGCTCTAATCGCTCTTGTAACTCTGCAAAAATGTTCTTCCTTATCTAATGATGAGATAAGATTGATATTAAATATGGTTAAATGAGCTTAGCTGTAGGATGCATCATCATGTTGCTTCGACATGGGCCATCTAATTGATGGATTGATGATTCCTGGCTTTAAAGATTACACAAAATTGATGCATTTTCAGAATTGTGCATTATTATACTTTTGTATATCGCTACAAAATTATGGTGCATTATAAATCAAAAGCGGAACGTTGAAATTTGTTCCACTATCAGTAAAGCAAAAAATAAAAAGAACAACAAAAAACTGTGCATAAAATAACGATGACAGCTCCAAGAAAAGGTGTGCCACAGTCTCTCTTGGAATGAGATGAGTTTAAAGTAGAGATGAGTGCGTGACAGAGTCAAGCAAATTCCACAAAACAACAAAAAAAAAGATGTTGTATGATACTTGAAACAATTTCAAAAACCAAATCAAGTATTTCGTAATCCGATCAAGTACATTCGGTGTCTATATAAGGGGATAATTAAGTGGGGGATTTGTTTATATGAGAAGTAATCAATTTGTCATTATCTATTGAAAACTCAACTGTTCAGGAACCACCGATTTGCTCCTCCACTTGGGCCAAAATAGACTCATTGTAAAACGAGGTTTACCTCCAATGTTTCACACACTTCAATAAACACAATGCAGCTGTTTCAAGAACCTTCCGGTTCTATCATCAGTAGACTTTGCTATCAATGTAGCCCTTGCTAAATCTCATTGCGAATTTCAAGCATGAGAAACCATTACACTAGGCAACAAGGTCCAGTATATTGAAGGGTTGGTTGATTTTCGTGTGCTGAACGCGAATCTGTTTTCAGAAATGGTCCATCACGTCGAGATTTTTAGTAATTTAAGCTCAAATTGACAAAAAATGGCGTTTTTTGAACCTTTTTAGACGCAATTTGTAGGGAACCTATACATTTGTTTTGACTTTTTTTGATAATTTCGTAAATTGATCATCAAAAATTCCGTCAACCAGCCCTTAATAAGCCCAAGAACACTCCTGGCCTTACAAACAGTAGCAATAACATGAGAGTGAAATTTCAGTCGGTGATCAAGAATTACCCCTAGATCATTAAACACATCTAGTGGGACATTGTCAAGCATATAAGTGAAGAATTATGTTAAGCTTCTGTAAAATGTCATAACCTTACACTTGGAACTGTTAAGGTTTAATAGATTATCTTTACACCAAGACTCAAATGCATCCAAGTCAGCTTGCAAATTATAGCGGGAAACCAAATCGTTATATGTTAAACATAGTTTCAGATCATCGGCGTACATAAGCACACGAGAGTGAGTCAAGACTGACGGACGGTCTTTTATGATGAAAGTAAAAAGCAATGGACCCAAGTGACTACCTTGGGGTACTCCAGAGGTAACCTGGATTAGTTTAGAATATGAATTACAAAATATAACTTTTTGTGTTCCAGAACTTAGGTAATCAGAGATCCAACTTAATTATTTTAAGAGTTGGTTGTATTTAAGACTTAATATATTCCGAAACAGTCTTAAATCAAGTATTTCGGGATGGAAAAAATCTTACTTTAAATAAGAACTTTGTACTTGAATAAAGTATTTCGGTACTAACCGTACTATTGACTTTTTATACCCTTGCAAAGGGTATTATAATTTTGCCCAGAAGTTTGCAACGCATAGAAATATTCATTTCCGACCCCATAAACTATATATATTCTTGATCAGGGCGACGAGCTGAGTCGATTGAGCTTTGTCCGTCCGTCTGTCTGTCTGTCTGTCTGTCTGTCCGTCTGTCTGTCTGTCCGTCTGTCCGTCTGTTTCTACGCAAACTAGTCTCTCAGTTTTAAAGCTAACGAGCTGAAATTTTGCACAGAGTCTTCTTTTTACTGCACGCTGCTAATATGTCGGAACCGACCGGATCGGATGACTATATCTTATAGCTGCCATAGGAACCATCGGTCAAAAAATGGGTCTTAGTGAGAAAAACTTTTTTGTTTTCAAGGTTAGCCGCCTTAAACTCGGCCATTGTTAATATTATATGCTTTCAAACAGATTTGCAAATTTTGGTCAAGATCGGATGACTATATCTTATAGCTGTCATAGGAACAATAGGTCGGAAAATGGGTCTTAGTAGAAAAAAATTTTTTGTTTTCAATGCTAGCGTCATAAAACTCGGCGATAATAAATATTATATGCTTTCAAACAGATTTGCAAATTTTTGTCAAAATCGGATGACTATATCTTATAGCTGCCATAGGACCGATCGGTCGGAAAATGGGTCTTAGTGAAAAAAACTTTTTTGTTTTCAAGTAAATCGTTCTTAAAGTCGGTGATTCTTAATATTAAACGCTTTCAAACTAATTTGAAAAAGTTGATCGACATCGGGTGACTATATCTTATGGTTGCCATAGGACCGATCGGTCGGAAAATGAGTCTTAGTGAGAAAAACTTTTCTGTTTTCAATTTTATCTTTCTTAATCTCCGCGATTGTTAATTTGATATGTTTTCAAAAAGATTCGCAAAATTTGGTCGAAATCAGATGTTTATCTGTCGGAAAATGAGTTTTAGTTAAAATTTTTTTAGATTTTTATGTAAGCGTGTTCTTAAACTCTGACATTTCAAAAACAGCATTTGCAAGGGTATAAAAACTTCGGCACAGACGAAGTTAGCTTGGCCTTCTCGTTTTATTTTTAATTCACATTGAATTAACAAAAATTAGAATTAATTCAATTTTTCCAAAATCAGAATTGAATTGACTTTGATTTAATTCATTTGAAATTCATTTAATTCATTAAAAAAGAGAATTGAATTGATTTTGTATAAATTCAAGTGAATTGTACAAATTTGTATGTTCATTCATTTGATTTAAAACAGAATTCACTTAACTTAAAAAGCATGATTTATTATACCCTTATAAAGGGTATATTAAAATTGTCCAGATGTTTGTAATGCATAGAAGAAAGCATCTCCGACCACATAAAGTATATATATTCTTGATCAGCATGACGAGCTGAGTTGATATAGCCATGTCCGTCTGTCCGACCGTCTGTTTCTATGCTATCTCCTCCGTCAGTTTTAAAGCTATCGTAACCAAACTTTGCACGAAGTCTTTTGGTACAAATACGCTGCATATATATCGGAACCGATCGGAATGACTGAAAATAGCATATAGCTGCCATAGGAACGAACGGTCGAAAAACTAGCTTTTAGTGAGAAAAACTTTTTTGTTTTCAATGCAAACGCCCCTAAACCTGGTATTTATCAGTTTTCTATAATTTTTCAAAATTCCACCAAGTATGATGAAAATCGGTCAACTATATAGTATAGCTGCCATACAAAACATTATTCATAAAAAAAAGTCTTAGTAGGAAAAACTTTTTTGTTTTCAATGCTATCGCTCCCAAACTCGTTACTGATCAATTTTATATGTTACCACACAATTCTAGCCAAGTTTGATCCAAATCGGATGACTATAGCATTTAGCTGCCATAGGAACGATCGGTCGGAAAAGTTGTTTTAGTAAGAAAAACTTTTTGTTTTCAATGGTAGCGTCTTTTTACTTTTCAGTTATGAATATTATCGTTTTCCACACAATTTTGGGAAGTTTGGTCAATGTCTGATGAATATATCAAATAGCTGCCATATAACAAACTGGCAAGCAAATGGTCAACCAGTAGTGGCGCCATCTATAGCTGAGTTTGGGAAACCACTCAACGAAAATCATATGAAACCAATGTTGACTGTTTTAGCGACCTTAAGATTTCAATCATAGAACTTTTTTGAGGTAGCGTCTGCAAACTCATTGAAGTTGGGCAAAAGAATCGCTAATGATCAAACCGTGGTAGTTTGCGAAATAGCTATACGATCAACCAACCTCCTTTGTGGTGTTGTGCGTGTCTTGTTTCAGAAAATGTTATGATGAAAATCATAACTAATAGACCTAGAGCCCGCTTAAAAGTTCTATCATTTAAAACCTTAATTTATATAATTTATACAAGCTACAAGGGTATAGCCAAGAGATTGAGAGAAGCTTGGCCCTGGCCCTCCTGGAGGTGCTGTTTGAGCCAATTTTACTTTTACTTACAAGGGTATATAAGCTTCGGTCGAGCCGATGTTAGCTTTCCTCTATTTTTTTTATTATGAGAAGATTTTATACCGTTTCCTCGCAGAATAAAAAGGGTAAACTTACTTCTTGCAAATGCATGTAACAGACAGAAGGAAGCAAACTAGAGCAAAGGACCCATAGAGTATTATTATTTGATTAAATACAATACTAGTTATAGTTAGTTTTATAAATCGTTAACTTTTAATAACAGAATCTTTTGACAAAGTTTTCGTCTCAAACATATCCACATTTCACACATTCAAAAGGGCCTCTTATTTTGTGGATGCTTGTTCAGGATATATTACTACTTTGCCGAGTCGGACAAATATGCCGAAAATTATGATTCCTCTGGCGATATGCGGGCACTCAATGTTTCTTCAGATGTATCTAAAAATATATAAGCCTATAATAAAAATATTGGTTCTATACGATAAGATATTTACCAGCAAATGATAAATCGAAGTATGCCACAATATTAGAATCCGCACAGCTCATAGCTGTGTTGCATTCGAAAAACCATTCTAGGACATCGTTCTTTCTTATTTTAAGAATCTCCGCTTCAGTTCTAATATCGAAACTTGGATTTTAAGCATACATTTTATTTGTGGACAATGAACGGAAGCTACAATGGCAGTTTCAACGGATTTTTCCCAATTGAAAAGCTTGCTAAATCCTTTAACTTTTTGGCCGTACTTCTTACATATTTGTGGTGCAAGAGAGCCTGCAGCTTAGCAAACTTGCATCCGGTGTTTTCAAATCTGATTCATTAGTCTATGTAAATATTGAATATTGAAAATGAATGGGGGGGGGGGGGGCTTAACCCTGCGTACGCCACAAATTAATACCTTATTGCTTATTGTAAAACAGGCAGATTCCTGGTGGCGCTATACCTGCCTTCATTTTCAACCGATTTAGCTCTGCACCTTTTAGAGGTGGATGGCCCCTAATCATCATTGTTGTCTTCTTGCCTACAGAACTTTCCGGGGGGCAGATTTTCCGACATTGGAAAATAACATTTCAAATTATTTCGTATTCTATCCTTACAAACCGAGTTTCAACTCAATCGGATGAAAAATAGTTTGTTGCATGCAGAATTTTCCGGCCATTTTCCTCCTGGGCGGATTTTTCAAAATCGGGAAAGCATGTGTCGAATCATATCCATATAAATTGTCCTTGAAGGATCAATATAAAGGATACCACAATTTTTTATCGATTCACTGCCACTGTTTATACATATCGCTAATTTACTACAAGTCTGTCAGAACTCAAACAAGTAAGAAAGTCGATCAAGTCCAACTGTAATATACTCTGTACCTGCGAAAAAGAATGCTCAGTGTTTCACTCCCAGAGTTTACAGCACCAGGGTTGCAAACTGGCTGTGTACCGAACCAAAATAAACCAAACCGCTAGTCCGTGCTCATAAACCAAACTGCGAACCAAAGCGGAGCTCTTTTAAAACAGCCAAACCCATCCGATAACTGCTCGCTTACCAAAGACTGAATAAGTCCTTCTGGCGGAATTTTGTACTTCAACCACTTTTGAACTGGTTCACCCGGCTGTTTCAGCTTACTTCATAGTACCAGCCTACACATCAAGTTTCCAGTTAATAGACTGAGATATGGCTCTAAACCAAGGCTGCAAACTTCTGAAATTCTGAAGAAGGTTTGGCTTGGTGCTGTAAATCCAATTTTTTTTTTAGAAACAGCCCGAACAATAGAAGTATGCCATACGTGTATGTACATAAATAATATACGTATATTTAATGTTTGCAAATTGAGAAATAGCTAAAGCTTAAAACCAGTGGCTTAAAACCGAACCGATCCAGTCCAAATTCTCGTACGGGTTGCACTCCTAAACAGCACATTTGTGCAAAGTATCTGAAAACCAAAAATGCAATGACAATCAATTTTTCTCAATTTTTATTCAATTTGAGGAACAATATTTAGTTTTATTAAATCTGAAGACAATCAAGTCAGACATAACCAATTCTAGATAAAATGCCCTTTCAACTGACACTTGGGTTACTGGCACGTAATGGAGCACTTTCGCCAATTGATACCAACTTTTTTGTCCTCCCAATACTTCATTATATTCTCACTTATTTCAATTGGATTGGGGAAGTATGCGCTTATTTCGGTTATCGCTAATTTGATTTCAGGATCATCTGGGGACCATCTGTCTCCTCATTCCCAAAGCACGCCTCAATTGAATTAAGAAACTCGAAACTCGAACTGACTCGCAATGAAACGGGGTCCTTCTGTGGTGCGCTATTCTGCTTACAATTAAAATACATTTTAGAATCTATATGAATATTAACGCATTTTTGAAAAAAGTTACCATTTTATTAATGATTTCTGGCAATTTTAAGTTGAATGAGATCTTTAAGTAAAACCCTGCGAATTCGCGGATCCAAGTAAATTGAAGAGATAACAGCTTCATTCGCCAAGAGACTTGTTTCTCTACACTGTTTCTGGCACTGAATCGATAAAAATTGTGGTGATCCTTCAAGGACATGTGATATATCAATGAAAAGGTATTGAAACCAGGGCTGCAAACCCAAAAAATTTTTCGGAACCTCTTGCTTGCGGCTTGCGGGTTCGAACCAAAATTTAACAACGGCTAAGATTCGGAAATTTGAGGTTCGAGGTTTTTGGGCGTTGGTTTTGGTTCGAACCTTGGTTCGTTGGGTAAAACGCAATATATTTAAAATAACAATACTATAGGTATACACTTGACGCCAAGATACATTGTAAAACTGTAAGACGTCGATTATAATTTACGTGAGGTTGGCGCTTGTGTGCTGGATATGGACTTCCTTCTAAGCTAGTGTATAAATCTTTAGTCCGCCCTCTAAAAAAAGTCAAAAATGTCTAAATGTCAAATAATTAGCTAGAATTACAGGTTCCGGCAAAACTGAAAAGTTTCCAAGATTTGAGCCTACCAGAGAGCTATATCTGGTGGGAAAAACAGCTAAATTGACAACGCTGCGTGTGGCACACACTTCTGTCTGTATAAATGTATGTACTTTTGTTGCTGGACAAGACGGCTGACATGTTTCTTCAGTAGCATGCACCGAGTTGCTTAGATTGGCGCATATGTATATGTATAAGATGAAAATTAAATCGTTCAATACATTGTGCGGTGTACAAAGGTGTTTACATTCAATATGTAGTATATTTCAAATTAATATCTCTGACTGGAAGTATTGTGGTCTATGTGTATGTAATATAAACTGCGCATAAGTATGAAGGCAAAGAAGTACTACATACAATAGCACTCTCTGATTTTTCACGTATTTAAATTGTTTTACATATGTACAAAGTACATTGTACATACATATATGTATGTATGTTAACAGCCATTGGGAGTGCGAAAAGGTGAAAATAAGAAATCGAAGACATTTACTTTTTGAACCGAACCAAAAGTTTGGGTTCGGAACGGGTTCGGGTTCATCTAGTTTCGTCCTCGTGGTTCGGTTCAGGGTTTGGTTCACAGTAAAAAATAAGCCGGAATTCCGGGTTAGAACCGGTTAGGTTCAAAACCGGTTTGCAGCCCTGATTGAAACATAGATCATAGATATATGACTACTTTTGTAATGCACCGCTTGGCTCAACAGATATTCAAAATCAGTTTTTATTTTCAATTATTAAAGAAAAATTGAAAAAAGTCTTATTTTCAATTTTTCAATTAAAAAAAGAATTATTTTTCAATTTTTATTTTAAAATTAATTAAACATTAGAAAGGTCGCCAAATAATTTACATTGAAAATAAAAGTTTATCCTGTTTTTGGATTGGTCACTCGAAATTCGGATATGGGGTGTCTCCAAAAATATCTAGAAAACTTATTTGGCTTTTATTTTTTTAAAGCCCATAACTCTTACTTGCGATGCCTTTTTTATACACAATCAATTCAATTATGATAAATTAGAGTATAAATTAGAGATCTTAATGAAAGTTCAATTAGTCATTTTTTTGTCAAAAAAGAGACTGCAATGTTTGAAAAGTACGGTCTATGTTTAAGTTCCAAACATTTAAAGAACCCAAACTAATCCAGTTCTCTCTGATGTTGGCTTTTGGACAGACCTACAGCCTGGAACAAAACTGAACACAAAAGAACTATATTAACTTAACTTTGTAAGTCGCAAAAATAAACCACAAATTGCGTCTTTAAATGATGATCGAACACAATCTTCTCACGCACTTATCTCTAAGATAAACTTTCCCAATTCCAGAAACATGAGAAGCACACAATCACACACACACACACACCCTGATCATATATATATTTTTTTTCTGCTGCCTTGTTTTGTTGTTTTTGTAAAGATGTGAGATTAATCAACCGCAGAATAGTGCGTGCGTGTAAAGTGTTATTGTTATTGTTCAAAGTAGAAATTTAATATTAGATATCATATTTTTCTGCAGAGTTTGTACATCCAAATGCAGACAATAATAATAACAATAATTGCTTGATGGAAAACTGCTGCCCGTGTGCAGCTTCCGCGCCCGGCAATGCCGCTTGGTAGAAAAGTGAAATTGTTGTACTGACAAGATTTAGACGAATTACAAACAAAAATCAAAGTTAATTAAAAAAAAAAAAATTAAATTAAAGGCACTTAAAATTGGCCGCCGAGCGTGATAAATTACAAGCCAAATAATTGGGTCAACGGAAAAACAACAACAACAACAGCAAAATGGATGAAACTAGTGGAGCCAAAGCCTTGAAAGAAGATAACGAGACGACCACAATGACAACGACGCCCGAGGATGATGAGCCGCAGCCTTTATCCTTCTGCTTTGTGCGGGTAAGTGTAAGTCACACCTGGGCACACTTGTGCGCAGGCGCGCATCCATCCATAACATACATACCTAGAGAACAACCTGTGGGAGAGCCAGCGTCACGCTATGCTGACCGTTGCACGGTGGGACAAATTGACAAATAATGCGTGTTTTTTCTGTTATTTGTTAAGGGCGCTGCTGCTATTAACACGATAACTTTATTTTTTTCTATCGATAAACTTTTCAAAGGTACCTTGAGCTTATGATTGCGCTGTTAAATGAGCCCGCGAACTTACAAACAACAACACCTCATATACCATATTTTTTGTTCCAATTTGAAAAATTATTATTATTAAATGACTCTCCTGACTCCCCTTCCTGACTCATATATTGACAGAGCTTTAGCGCCAACATTCTGGCCTGAGCATACAATCGTGCATTTGTTTAAGGACTATTCTAACCCTTAAACATAAGCCCAGATTCCAAAAAATTAAAATCCTCCTACGTCTGCCTAGTGAGACTAAGTCTTGTATATGGGTCGTGTGTCTGCTCTCGAATCGGTTAAAAAGCAGTTCTTAATATAACTTAATACCACCCATATTTCTCCTTACAAGGACGTATTACGCCTAGTCAACCTGCCTTCTCTTAAGAACCGCCGAGCTAGCCAGTGTCCTTTTTTTTTTTTAAAAACTTCTGTCAGGGGAAATCAACTCTATCGCTTTGTTATCCTATATAAGTATTGCTGTCACACTACGCGTTACTAGAAATTGTTTCCAATTTATCTACAGCCTTACTACTATGCCCATCACGAATGCTTCCGAAGCCGTTGTTTATTAAAATATAACGTTAAAGTTAAACAGAAGATTGTTAAACTATAAAATAAATAAATAAGTAAAAAAGAAATGAATAACACACTAATTGTTCGTACAATCTGCAGTATGAACCTCTTCCACCTTCAATTGAAATTGGTATTTGCCCCTTCCGACATTTTCTGTGTGACCTCTATGAGAAGGAGTAATCTGGCTGCTGCTGGGTTCCCTAAACAAAACCTTATAATTCTTTAACCTCCCGAACCTCAACACAACTCGGTTTACTTTTCTTTGGTAAAAGTTTCGTGGTTTCTTGTATTACTTAATTCCCTTTTTTGAAAAACTTTTGGCCGTAAAACAGCTAACTATAAAGTACTGGAGCTTTCTAGGAATATTTGTGTAATGAAATTGTAAAATCAGATTTTAAGCCCTTACTTCCTTTATATATTTCATATATTTCTTCTTGAGTAGAGCAACAATATTCCAGTGTCCCCACCAAACCTTCTGCACAACTTTATTCTTCAATCAATTTGCTTTCTGTAATGTCGCCATGCGGTTTCTATAGCAAAAGTGTGTATGTATTTTATTCTTCTTCTTAGATGCTACATTCGTGAGTCACGCTCACTGCTGATATCGATAATGAGCTTAGCATACATCGATATACATATCGATAATAGCTAAAACAATTTTTAAAGTTTCTTAAAAACTTGAATGTTATTCTGTGCTAAAATGGAACTCCAAATACAGTCAAAATGACTTTTCAAATTATTATTCAAATCTTCAATACTTTTCCATCTTATCGAGGTTTTAGTTCTCGTTTTGGTGTCTCATAATTTTTAGTATTTACTTGAGACGCGACCTCCACACTGCCAGTTTTGCACTCAGGATCGTTTAATTGGCCCTTGTTTCCGCCGTCAATAACTGAATTAACTTTAAGTGATTCATTGGCATGTCTAATCTGATCCGTATGTCTCTTTATGGGACGATATAAATACGCGAGGTTTTGCTGGTGACCAACTTGACTTATTAGGGTTCGTATAATCTCTTATGAAAACATTTTGTCCCTCATTATATGTTAGAAGTGTTGCCTTGTTTTGCTTTCCAAGAATGACTTCTCTTATCTTGGGTGGTTTTAGGAGGTCTAGCCTAGTATTGATACTTCGCTTGAAGAAAATCTTCGTAGGCATTTCTCCAGTAGTCGACTAAAAATCGATTTTCCACAGTTTCTAAATTTATATTAGGGAAACTTTTTAGAGTCGCATATACGGACTTCTTTAGGAATTTAACAAAAATTTCGGCTTGCCCATTACTAGATGGATGTCCTG
The DNA here is from genome assembly GCA_037044535.1 of Lordiphosa magnipectinata. Taxonomy (NCBI): domain Eukaryota; kingdom Metazoa; phylum Arthropoda; class Insecta; order Diptera; family Drosophilidae; genus Lordiphosa; species Lordiphosa magnipectinata. The sequence continues at coordinate 123,636 of JBAMBO010003184.1, read as the reverse complement.
GTGCTGTGAGAGAATGGTGAATGCCGTTCATTTCTATGAAATGCTTGCTCCATTGTCGCTTACTAAAGTGTCGACTCTTCCGTATCTACAAAATAATTCTCTTAGTTTTTCGATTGTAAATTGAGATGTGATCTGTTTTGTTACAAATACTTCAAACCACTTGGAATACGTGTCGACTACAACGAAAAGATACTGGTTTTCAATGGATCGACGTGTATCCTTTTCCAAACAGACATTTCAGGTTCCATGGTGTGGATACACTTTTCTCAGGGTCATTTTGTAACTCCTGACACAGAATACAATCGCTGTTTAATTTTTCTATGTCTTTGTCTAAGCCTGGCCACCATTGGTGGTGCTCCACTTCTGCCCTGAGCGCTCGACGCGTTTAGATATTGAAATCCTACACGTTTCGTGTAGCTTTTCAACACGTCGCGTGTAGCTTTCTCATTTCATCTCGTGGCGATTAGCTTTTCTGCACAGCGCGTTTGGATATTGAAATCCTACACGTTTCGTGTAGCTTTTCAACACGTCGCGTTTAGCTTTCTCATTCTCAACTCGTGGCGTGCAGAAAAGCTACACAAACGTTATGAGTTAAAAATCTCGGTCAAAACGTGTAGAAATCACACATTTTCGTGTAGTTTTTGCATATTTTTTTTCTCTGTGCATAAAACGCATCCATATTCTACGTATAGCTTTGCGTCTTTGCTTTTGTATGCCTTAAACTCATCTCCTTTTAACTGACTAACTGAGCCTGAACTTGGATTACCTTTGATAAGATAGGGTCTCGTCTGGTTTGATTTGCTATGTTCTTTAATGAAATGTACATAACTGCATTCTTCTTTCAACAAATTTTTGATTTTCACTTGACTTTTCGGTCCCGGGTCCCACTGTGCCTGGCCCTGCCCCAATTTGGGTGGGTTAGTGACTCCCAAAGAAGTGTTAATTTTGCAGTGACCTCTTCGGGTCATGTTCGGTCCCCTTCCGGTTCATTCATGTAATTGCTCTGTGTATGGTACAGGTACTCGTACCAACCACCGAAACACCAAAAAAAAAAAAACATAAGAAAAAGAAAATGTAAAGCAATTTCTGTTTATTTCCAAATGTGATTCCGTGTCTGGCTCTCGGCGCACTCACGACCTGCTCCCAGTGATTGGGCCCTTTTGATTGCTTTCTTTGTTCTTTCTTCTACCAACCGCCCTATCCGCATTCCCCCCCATCCATCTCTTTGGCGCATTTCCTCTGGGGTCTTGTTGCTTGTTGTCATAATTTGTTGAGAAAATTGTTTTTGTTCTGCAGTTTGATTTTCATTATTCCATTTCATGTGCACATAAAAATTATGCTGGAAGATGGATGAATAAATGGATGTGAGTCAAAGCGAGGCGAAGACGAATTGAATTTGTTTTCAGTTTAATATAAGTTTTAGAATATAAACCACTCTTAACAATGTGTAAACAAGGGGTTTAATTTTTAATTACACACTACTTACACGGTTTTCTATTTACAATGTCTCTAAACCAGCGGTAGGCACGCCTTAACTCCCATGGCTTCGTGATTTATAAGACGCATAAGACGCGAAGTGTGTTACAACCACAGTTTGTGCGATCGCGACTCGCAGATAACGGTTGTTTTTTCTGTGGTTGTTGTTGGACTGCTCACAAACTCAAACTTGGTGCCTACCGCTGTTCCAAACAGTTTGGCTCTACACGGTTTTTTCTAACTATCTGTCAAATCCACTTTTTTCGATGATGTATCTAGATTTTGAAACCATTTAAAATTTTTTATTTTTACTTTACCTTGTCTTGAACTCAGGACCTCGAAGACTAAACACACACCCAACAAAAAGTAATCATCAAAATAACTTTATTTGGTTATCAATTTGAAACTATGGAGTATCAAATTCTCTTTAATACTCCAAGTATCAAGTTGATATTTTCGAAAGTATTAAAATGATATTTCGAAGATATCCAATTGATACTAATTTGTATCAGGTTGACATTTTTTTGTATTAATGTTGTACTAGGTCTTATTAATTTAATATTATATTTCAATTGTCAAACTCATTTTGATACTAGATTTGATCAATTTACTAGCTGACCCGGCAAACGTTGTCCTGCCATATAAATTGTTTCTGGTAAATGAATGAATTAACTGTGGCGGGATCACGTTGTTTAATGTTTATGCAATATCCGTCTTGTCCTTTGGAAAGCGTCGAATGAACTCGAGATTATTGTTTCTTCTTCGTATCACAATTGCTCTCGTCGCTGTGCGGTCGCCAACCATTATTTCAGCAACATCGTCAACAGCAGGCGCATTAAATCTACGCAAGTGCACTCCAGCTGGTGTTTTATCAGGATTGATAACAATAGCTTTGCAATTCGTGCATGTGTGATTTAAAGAAATTCAAGAATTCATTGTGCTCATTCAAAGAGGAGCTCGCCGAAAATGAGCCTGGCGTTAGGCGAATTGAGGTTATTGTAGCCACAACGTGCATCCACACGATTGACGTCCTCCCCAAAATGTATGTGGTTCGTTTGGCATTGGCAGCAATGAGCCTACTTTATGGTACACTTGGCCTTTGATTTTGAAGGTTGAATTAAATTGCTGACCATTTACCGCTGTATTGTGCATTTGAAAACATGAATTAAATCTACGAATGGACTTCAGAAACAGGTTTGATTCTGGATCCGTGCCGATGAGCAAGCCGTTCAATTTCCGGTAGTTGCACTTTTCCTGATGCGCAGCACATACCGGCGGACTCATTTTTGAATTTGAGCGCAAATGGGACATTTTTTTGTCCATAGCATCAATCAGGACCTCAGGATGAGCGGAATATTCGATATCTGGCTCATACTCGAATGCGAGACGAAGGAACGAAGCAGATGTAAATGCTCGATGTACTTGTTGTGTTAACATCTGTCCGGTTTCACGATTTTCACAAACACCCAAATTTTCTGCCACTCGGCGTTTGCTATAAGCCTGCCTTTGGGATTCCCAAGCGGTTATTGCAATGCTGGCATTAGGTAGCTTCTGCTAACCCGCTGAAGATAGGCAAAGACTGTTGATGATTGAATTGTGGTGATTCATGAAATAGCTATATAGTCAACCAGCCTCCTTTGTGGTGTGTGTGTGTCTTGTTTTAGAAAAGTTATAAACAGAATCATGGCTTATTGACCTGGAGCCTGCTAAAAGTTCTGTGATTGATATTCAAAGAGGTCACTGAAACAGTAACTTTCATTCTTTCTAAGTACTGCTAAAAAGCCTGATTTACTATCGATGATTTGATTAGTCAAGGTCAACCTATTCTTATTTCTTTTAAATATATTGAGCCTAGAATGTGTTTGGGTTCTTCTGCAAATAGAATGTCGCAACTTTACTCCCAAACAACTATTTCATTTGGCTTACCAAATGCAACGACCCAGAAATCACAACTTAAGTTTTCATTTTTTTCTTATATATTAATCTATTTTTTTATGCCACAAACTTAAGACAAAGACATGATCGATGGCTGAATTAAACATACGACTTTTACTTTATAACCTTACTATTCTGCCAGCCTTTCGCCCATTGTTTTCTGCGAGAATTATGCTAATGATTTCTTGGTGTTTGTCTTTGTCTTTAAAATGTGATAGATTTCGCATGAAATGTTGTCCATACAAAATGTTGCCACTTTTGTGACTTTCATTTTTTAATTTCCAGCATCTGAGCCCAGTTTTTTTTTTGGCTGTGCCGTCTGACCACACCCAAAACAAACATTCCATGCATATTTGTTGATTAGCCAGTCGCACAGTACCCTTCGACTATCCAAGTACCAGTATGTAGCTATATGTATGTCTGTAGATTCACTTGTTTGTTTGTTTTTGTAGCTTGTTTATCTACCTGTGCGGATATGCAAACAGTTAGTAGAGATAACATATTTTTCGGAAAATTAACTAAACTCATCAGTGGACACGTGGAACTACCTATATAGAATTCTCCCATGATGACAATGCCATATTTGTTTTTGCACAATGATTAATATAATTTAATTGCAGCAAAATGGAAAAAAAAAATCAAATTGTAAAATTCATGGCAAATGCTGCTAAATGCTGTGTGAGATTTTTCACTTTCCCAACGACAATGACGTTGTGTGTTTTTCTTGCTTCTTCTTTCTGTTTAATGCAATTTTTTTCCATGAGATTTCGAATTTCAGTTGGGTATTTAAAATGAACCTTAGATTAACCCCTGGACGGGCATCGATGACGACCTCCACCAACTCTACGACACTATCCATCTCTGTTGCTGGCTTTAGTTTTTCTGTCAACCAACTGGCTCCTTGTGGCGGAAAGCGGGGTGGGGGGAAAAACGCTTCATAGCTCTGCGCGCGCAATTGGCTGATTGTTTTTTGCGCTCGTCGTCGTATGGGAGAAAGTCGTCGATTCTCTCTGAACAAAAAATAATAATAAATGAGAAAAAAAATGTTGATAAACGTTGGCGGCCGTTGCAGGTGCTAAGCTGCTGGGGATTTATCAATGTTTGGTACAAAAACAACAAAGTGACGAGTTGATGGAGTGGAATTATGACGATTCACTGCATCAAAAAGTGATAATTTGGTGAAATTATATGAAATTGAAATAAAGGACAAGACATGGATTAAAAATGTGACCAATCATTTTTAGGAACTTTGATTATTCTATTGATATTTGTATTATTTCGAAAAATAAAACGGTTACAAATTTTAATGGTTCAGTTAGGATCAGGCGGTTAGAAAGATTTGCATAGAATGTGGGTTAAAGCTATTATTGTGAACAATTTGACCAACTGTTGTAGTATTAAAAAGATTAGAAGAAGATTAGAAGGATACAAATCGTTTGAGAATTACTAAGCATTGTTTCGGTTTAATGGTTCACAGAGATTTAATCCGCTGGTTTCAAGCCAAGGGTTTTTTTTGAGCCAATCGAACCACGGTTTCGGTGCAATATCTCAACAGCAACAGCTGACTTTGATTAATGAAACTACTAAAAGGACTAGGAAGGAAGGTATACTTAGCCAATTCAAAACCAACCACAATCATTATAACAGCAGACTTCATTTTCTTCGAGCCGAACCATTTTAATTTTGCGGTTTTCGGTTAAGCATTTTAGCTTACGAGCACGAGCACGATCTTTAAAAAATAATGTAATTATTCAAATTCAAAGTTCAAGACAGCATAAACTTCATAAAAAAAGCATCTTCTATTACGTTTTTAGTTTTGATTTAAAAGCGAATAGAGAAAACTAAAAAAATTGGCAGTTTTAAGTTCCAAAAACGACGAAAATCCAAAGTAAACCGGGGACAAGCAGCAGTTCTGCAAGCAGGTTTGACCCCTTGAATCGATGCCAAAGCGTGAACTGTACCATCTTTATTTGGGGAAATGGTTCGGTTTGAAAACAACTCTTAATAGCTCGAAATATTTTCTCAATATTTTCATTTAGCGTTCAATAAGAGCCTAGTTATAAAATTAAGTTCAATAACAAGTGAGTTTTTAAAGTTGGTCATAGCCACGACTATAACATACTCTGTATTTCGAGTTAACGCCTGCTCTAGCTCGGACATTATGCTACGCTCGTAAGTGAATACGTGTTATAAGCGTTATAGCGCTGAATTAGTTTAACGCGTTCTAGGTGCGTTATACGCTGTTATACTCTCATCTCTAAGTTTCTCTCTCCCAAAGATTGTGATTGTTTGAATACAGTGGTGGTTGGCAGAAAGTGGGGGGTGGGGTTTGCCGGTTAACTTTTTTTTGCTTATAACTTGTGTATCGTTCATCCGATCTTAATCATTCTCCAGCAAATCGATAAATAATTTTGATTACTACATTTTTCTAAAAGGTACGAACAATCTATCATCAAAACTGTGGGAGAAATGACGTTTTTTCCAAAAATAAAGCTATATATATCAATACATCCTTTGCCGCTTGCAAAATCGACGGCAACAACAAACATATATGAATAGTTCTCAGCGTAGATTTTGTTATTGGCAACGAATGATTTCGTGTGCATCAGACAGTCACGAGCACTGCCACACATCTAAAGGGTGATCCATTAAGAAGTTTTTTTTTTAAATTTCAAATAAAACACAAAATGGAATTGGATGGTTTTACTTTTTAAAGATAATTTCATTAAATTTTTGACCGCGATTACGCCGTAAATAGTCCAATCGGATGGTCCAATTATGGATCACTATTTCCCGCATTGCTACGGATATTTCGGGAATTACCAAGTATTGAATCGCAGTTGTTCTATCGACGAAGACTTTTGTTTTCACATAACCCCACAGGAAAAAGTCGGTGACATGACAAAACGCCCACGGACATAAGGCCCATATGAAATATTTCGATTACTACTTTGAAATATAACTCAGAATTTTTCTGGTCCTTTTGACCGTACATAAAGGGCGTAATTTCCGTGTTCTAATTTCAACGACATTAAATGTACAGGGCTGAATACAAAATTTAACAAATTTATGCTTTCCTGATTAAAGGCTATATGACACTTGCCGATATTGTCGGTCAATATTGTTCCTGACAAAAACAATATTGGCCGCGAACACTGCATTCTCTGCTGGTAAACGCTTCTTGTGAAGCGACTAGTTGAGCAATCATTCTACCAACACTAATGTATCTTTTTCTCCCGTTTCCGCAAACGTTGTCTCGTTATTGGTCACCAATATCAGCAAGTGTCATATAGGCGTAATAGACTAGTTGCACAAGTAGATATAATTGTTTTTATTATAAATCATAGAACTTTTAACAGGCTCCAGGTCAATAAGTTATGTTTGTTAACAACTTTTCTAAAAACAAGAGACACACACACCACAAAGGAAACTATTTGACTATACAGCTATTTAATGAATCACCCGATTGCCTGTCTTCTGCGGGTTTGCAGAGGCTACCTTATACCAGCATTGCTTGGGAATTCCAAAGGCAGGCTATAGCAAAATTCAGCATCAACAGCCAACGCCAAATCGCTGAAGCTTTGAGAGCGCCTGTGCCCCAAATCGGCCCTTCTGTTGTTAGTAGGGGAAATACTTTCCCCTCAGTTAACACAGGCGCCAATTTGTTTGAATTACCCAAATGCAATCAAACGGGAGTTTTTGTTATTTTTTATTGAAATTTGTTGAGGTTCAGTTTCTAACTGTTTTTATTTTAAAAGAATATTAAGTGCACTTACAATTTTACTCTTGCAAAATGGTTAAAGAAAGAAATTCTGTTCCGGTACAATTGATGCAAGTTTTGGTGTGCATGCACGGGGTTGAAAAACCTCTGTATAATATCGGTCATAGCTTCTGATATCAAAAGCGTGTATGAATATTTATCTTCAATTACAGTTCAACAGTGGTACAATTTTCTTACAAAAAAGTATTGATGATACTTCTTAAATAAAAATCTTTGAGAAATTTTTTCACAAATCACTAAAAATTTCGTTCGTAAACTTGAATGTATCGTACACTCAAGAATCCCCTTCTTTTGAGTCCTCTATTACATTACGCCTGACTGATCATCAAGACCGCGGTGCATTTTGTGTGGCGGTCTAATTTCATTCTGCAAAATAAATTTAGACCGCCATCACAAAATGAAAATAGACCGCCATCACAAAACATAAACATAAAACATAAAATGTCTGTAAAATGTAAAAGGTATAATATAATTTTGTTATCGTGGCCTAAATTCATTTTTCAGAATGCAATTAGACCTCCGACCGCGGTCTTAATTCACGCGGTCTAATTTCCATCACCCCTCTAGCCAGTGTATTTATAGCATTGCAGTCGCTGAAACTTTGGTAGTTCCGTCGCAGTCATTTTCCTCCCTTCGTTCCTTAGGTCTTTGGCAAAAAATGACGCCCACAAATATCTGCAAGCAAAGGACTTTAGTATATCATAGAGCGCTCAGAAAATAAGATCTTTGCTGAAGTCGTTATAGGTAGTTGGCGCTCTTAGATATGCAAGAGATATGTCTGAAAACCTTGGCATCCATGGAACCCCCTATGCGAAGAATATAAATTATGTCATTATCAATGTCAGTAGGCGCTAATTTGTCCTACGAAGATGAGCTAATGCGAAAACATTTAAAATTCATAGACGAAAACATCGTAGAAATTAAGAATAGGTTTCGGTAATTGCAAGAATTGGCGAGCAAGTTTGCTTCAGCAGGCAACATTCATGATTGAATTAATGTGAAGAAACTTCAGAATGAGCGCGTCTTCGAGCTTTTGTAGCAAATGAGTGCCCGCTGTGCTTACTAAAGTTTATAATCATCTAGAAACTAGAAGATTCCCTACCATATCTAATAGTCATGTTAAGAATTTTTTTTACTTAACTGAAGATAATATGGCGTTCTAAAATCATGACCATTTGTTCATAGTTTTACTCTTATATTTCGTTTACATAATTAATTCGACATAAAATAAAATGAAAACTGAGAAAACGTTGATAAAAAAGAAAATATATTTATATTTCTTATATTTATACTTAAGTCCTTTTGGACATAAAAGCGAAGAGAACACACTAAAGGGGAAACAGAGGGCTAATAAATTTAAATCAATATTGGGACCATAGAACTTTATAACAAATATAGACAATGTTAATAACACCTAAAAAAACAAGTAAGAAAGTCGGTCACGCCCAACTATAACATATTCTGTTCATTCTGTTATTTATCCAAGGAGCCACGCGGTTATCGTGCAATATTTATACTCTGTACCGAAGGTACATAGAGTATATTAAGTTTGTGCAAAAGTATGTAACAGGGAGAAGGAATCGTTTCCGACCCTATAAAGTATATATATTCTTGATCAGCATCAACAGCCGAGTCGATATAGCCATGTCCGTCTGTCCGTCCGTCCGTCCGTCCGTCCGTCCGTCTGTCCGTCCGTATGAACGAAGAGATCTCAGAGATGGTAAGAGATAGAGGTTTGACATGTATGGGACATATATTTCTTATACTTGCAGGCAGATCAAGTTTATTTTCAATTTTTGCCACGCCCCCTCCCGCCCCCGCAATTTGGAAAAAACTTCATATCTCCTACAGTTTTGAAGATAGATCGTTCGTTCCTTCTAGAGATACCTTGTAAACAAAATTATTTATCGATTTGCTGAAGGAATGATAAAGATCGGATGAACGATACTCAAGTTATGGGCAAAAAACGGCCAATAAACACCCAGCACCACCCCACCCACCACCGCAGCATTCTATTGAACGTCAATCTTAGTGAGAGAGAGAGAGAGAGAGAGAGTGAAACTTAGAGATGAGCGCGTATAACTCGTGAGCAAATGCGAGCTGAGACGTTCAGGGTACAGAGTATGTTATAGTTGGGCTTGACCGACTTTCTTTCTTGTTTTATTATACGCTCATCTCTAAGTTTCTCTCTCTCTCTTTCCCCCAAAAATCGTGTTTGTTTGAATACAGCGGTGGTTGGTGTGAACGGCGAGGGGGGTGGGGGGGTGCCGTTTAACTTTTTTTGCTCATAACTTGTGTATCGTTCATCTGATCTTTATCATTCCTTTAGCAAATCGATAAATAATTTTTACAACAAGATGTCTCTAGAAGGTACGAACAATCTATCATCAAAACTGTGGGAGATATGACGTTTTTTCCGAATTGCGGGAGCGGGAGGGGGCGTGGCAAAAATTGAAAATAGACTTGATCTGCCTGCAAGTATAGGAAATATATGTCCCATACATGTCAAACCTCTATCTCTTACCATCTCTGAGATCTCTTCGTTCATACAGACGGACATGGCTATATCGACTCGGCTGTTGATGCTGATCAAGAATATATTATATATACTTTATAGGGTCGGAGATGATTCCTTCTGCCTGTTACATACTTTTGCACAAACTTTATATACACGATGTACCTTCGGTACAGAATATAAAAATCTCTAAAATCGACCTCGCCGTTCTAAGGCAATTAGCTGCACCACCAGGCTATTTGCTTTCGGAGTGCTTAACATACGACTGGGTTCTATGTTATGAGTAAAAAGAAAAATTGTACATTTAAAAACAGGTTTTAAACTGAAATAGATACATAAGTTGGGGCGGCAAATTTGACTTCCGCCCCGGGCGGCAGAACCCCACGCTACGCCACTGCCTTTACAGGCAATAATCGGATTTCTGTTAGTATCTCTTGTGCTTTTTGTTGCTTCAGAAATATTTCTTTCATTTGTATTGATGTCTACGCCGCCGTAAGCTGGCCCTGGACACCTTTGACCCAAAATATTCGTATCTCTTAAACACCCCAAATTTTTATTTTCTTTCTTTTTGGCCCGATATTTGTTTCACAACCGCTTGAGCATCTCGGTTATTGCTATTAAGGCCCGCCAGTCTTTTCTGTTTCGTGCTAGCTGGCATTAGTTGTTTCCACCAAGCTTGGCAATATCTTGCCGCACCTGGTCTTCCCATCTCAGTTTCGGTCGTCCCTTTCTGCCTCTTTTCCCAAGGTCTTTCGCCCTCCGATCGTACACTTGTTTTACTAAAACGTTTACATCCATTCCATCCATTGTTTTATGCCCTTGACAACCCGCTCAGCTCGTGATTCTTAGAACACCATATCGCAAACTGCGATATGACTGACTTCTTGACTGTTGATCTCGAAATATTCCTTAGCAAGATCACCATTTTCTCTTAACTATTCACTTGTCCAACTGTAGAACTTAAAATGGTATGGATATATGTATGTGTGTGTGTGATTTTTAAAATAATTACCCGACAAGTTTGATCTATGATCCATCCACTTTCATATCTAGAGTTTCTAATTTAAGCTAGTTTTTTGTTTTGATACTTTTTTTGTGCAAATCTCATCGCTGGTTTGGGACTTTCTTTACTTACTTTACCAGACACTGGCTTACTTTTCAATGCAGATGTCTGGAACTCACACGCACCAGTAAAATCTACCAAAAAAAATATGCAAATTGATTTCCTGTTTTCTGTGGAGATCATCATCAACGTCATCTAGTTTGAACAAACATATTTCTTAGGCTATTGTAGCGGAATGTGTGTGTGTGTTTTTTTTTGCTTTTTAGTTTTGGTCGCACGGCTTTAAAAAAAGTTATGCAAATGGTCGAGCCCATAAAGATGACTTTTTTATTTTTATATTTTTCGGTAGGGAAAATGTTGCGTTCATTCCAGCCCGAGAGGTGCTTATGCAATATATGCAACATACCAGAGACCAGATTTCGGAAGCTTTACAGGTTTAGCCTACTTTGTGTGTGGCAGGTAGCCGTAGGAAATGGAAGTTGGACCAGATTCCAATTCCAATATGCGGATGGGGATGGACTGGACATGGAATTTCACTCTGGTTTTTCTTACTGCAGCGGCGGCGGCGGCAGCAGCTTGTAGAAAGCAGTTTATAAACTTGCTCAACAGGTGCGCCACCCCTTCCCTCTCGGCCACATCACCTGCAGCCAGGAGGAGGCCTAACCAGCTAAAAGCGCAAGTGAAACGCATTTTGTCATTAAATCTAGTTTACATTTTCAATTAACTGTCTATGGAAATGGAAAAGGTTTAATACAAAATCAAGAACCCTGTTCTCAAGCCCGGCAAAGTCAACGACAAGTTCGATTGTATTTAAATTTAACATAACTGACCACATTCAAACTGACCCACTTTGCGGTCACTTCAAATCAACAAACGATCGAGCAACCAGCCGACCAAGTCATCATCTGATAAGGCACACACACAAAGGGTCTTATCGAACTACATGGCATACAATAAATATTGTAAGTAGCTTAGGGAATCAGGTTTTCAAATGCATTTGGCTGGGATTATCAGAGCCTTTTGTTGCCGCCGATTCTTTTCTTTCTGTTTTGTAGGAGACAATGTCAATGTGAAACGCTGCTCCTTCTAATCCCAAAATTCCAGTTTTAAGTGTTCTCTCTCATTTGGTTTATATTCAGTTCACCGGTAATTGGGGTTACATTTTGTTACACAAATTGTGCAAGCATTGGTTACATATTCCATGAATTTTTTTTGCCTTTTGCGATAAGATACTCGTACTCCAGTTTTGATGATTGTTTTGTTTTGTTCTTGGTTTCCGATAAAGATGGATCGATGTGGCAATTGTAAATAGTTGAAATCAGCCATTAACAGCGGCGGATATGACAAGAACTTGTAATTGCAAACATTTTGATTTTAATAAATTGTTAATGAGTAAATGACAAAATTGGCATTTGGCAATCTTCAATCCAATACAATGACAATAACTAATTTAATGAATATTTTTCATATCAGGACGATAAAGAAAGTAAATGAAATTATTAGAAATAATTAGTTATTTAGAGTAGAATTATCGTTTGTTTTAGGGGTCATTTATTCAAAATTGCAACACTGAAGATGATTTTAGAGCAGTATTTAAACAGTTATATCATTTGGACGTGTTGCTCAGTCGTGTAACTTGTCATTATAATTTGGCATGCGTAGCCACAAAATAAAAGCTAGTTTAAACAGACATCCACAGGAGACAATTGGCGTGTTCAGCAGAATAAATGATCCCTGAGCAGGTATCAGAACAAAAACGAGAAGGCCAAGCTAACTTCGTCGGTGCCGAAGTTTTTATACCCTTGCAAATGCTGTTTTTTGAAATGTCAGAGTTTAAGAACGCTTACATAAAAATCGAACAATTTTTTAACTAAAACCCATTTTCATACAGGTAAACATTTAATTTCGCCCAAATTTCACGGATGTTTTAGAAAACATATCAAATTAACAATCGCGGAGTTTAAGAAAGATAAAATTTAAAACAGAAAAGTTTTTTCTCACTAAGACTCATTTTCCGACCGATCGGTCCTATGGCAACCATAAGGTATAGTCACCCGATGTCGATCAACTTTTTCAAATTAGTTTGAAAGCGTTTTATATTAGGAATCACCGACTTTAAGAAAGATTTACCTGAAAACAAAAAAGTTTTTTTCACTAAGACCCATTTTCCGACCGATCGGTCCTATGGCAGCTATAAGATATAGTCATCCGATTTTGACAAAAATTTTCAAATCTGTTTGAAAGCATATAATATTAATTATCGCCGGGTTTTATGACGCTAGCATTTTAAACAAAAAAGTTTTTCTTACTAAGACCCATTTTCCGACCTATTGTTCCTATGACAGCTATAAGATATAGTCATCCGATCTTGACCAAAATTTGCAAATCTGTTTGAAAGCAGATAATATTATCAATGGCCGGGTTTTATGACGCTAACATTAAAAAAAAAAAGTTTTTCTCACTAAGACCCATTTTTTGACCGATGGTTCCTATGGCAGCTATAAGATATAGTCATCCGATCCGGTCGGTTCCGACATATTAGCAGCGTGCAGTAAAAAGAAGACTCTGTGCAAAATTTCAGCTCGATAGCTTTAAAACTGAGAGACTAGTTTGCGTAGAAACAGACGGACAGACAGACAGACAGACAGACAGACGGACAAAGCTCAATCGACTCAGCTCGTCGCCCTGATCAAGAATATATATGGTTTATGGGGTCGGAAATGAATATTTCTATGCGTTGCAAACTTCTGGGCAAAATTATAATACCCTTTGCAAGGGTATAACAAGGAAGAAATTCGGTCACGCCCGACTATAACATACTCCTGTATCAGTTCATTTGCTCCCGACAATAATATTATAATACATCCAAGGAGTGACGCTGTTATCGTGCAATATTTTTATTATACGCTCATCTCTAAGTTTCTCTCTCTTTCCCAAAAATTGTGTTTGTTTGAATACAAAGGGTTTAGGGGATGCCGGTTAACTATTTATGCTCATAACTTGTGTATCGTTCATCCGATCTTTATCATTCCTTCAGCAAATCGATAAATAATTTACAAGGTATCTCTAGAAGGAACGAATGATCTATCTCCAAAACTGTAGGAGATATGATATTTTTTCGAAATTGCGAGGGCAGAAGGGGTCGTGACAAAAATTGAAAATAAACTTGATCTGCCTGCAAGTATAGGAAATTTAGGTCCCATACATGTCAAACCTCTATCTCTTACCATCTCTGAGATCTTTTCGTTCATACGGACGGACGGACAGACAGACAGACGGACATGGCTATATCGACTCGGCTGTTGATGCTGATCAAGAATATATTTACTTTATAGGGTCGGAGATTATTCCTTCTGGCTGTTACTTACTTTTGCACAAACTTAATATATCCTATGTACCTTCGGTACAGAGTATAATTATGCATCGAATAGTTTCTGCTGTTGGAGGGAGCAGTATCACTTTAAAGTAGCGTAATATTTCTTTGATACATGCTCCTGTATCATGATACCTTAAATTGGCTATTATGATGCCGCTTCACTCGAGTTCAGTAGAAAGTCTATTGCAAATTTGTACTTGATCAGGTAAAGGGTGATTGTTTAGCAGCTTTCGGACTTGATTAAGAAAAATACTTAAAATTCAGAAAAATGTATGAAATCTTTATTTGAGTCGATGGAACGATCTATATTATTGCATTTTTAAAGATGATTTCATGTAAATATTGACCGCGGCTGCGCCTCAAATGGTTCATACACTGGGTCCAATTACTCACTCCAACGTATTGGACGGTATGTTACGAATAAATTCTTCAATATTGGCTTCCAGTGCTTAACCTGTTGCGGGCTTGTTGCGGCCAAGTGTCCGGCCCCATTTCGCGTGCAGTGTGGCATGTGGCACCGTCCTGTTGAAACCATATGTCTGCCAAATCCAGCTCTTCCATTTTGGGCAAAAAAGTTTATAATCATCGCACGGTAGCGCTCTCCATTCACAGCAACGTTCCTTATCGTTTAAGAAGTATGGTCCAATGATGCCACCGGCCCATAATCCATACCAAACAGTGCTTTTCTCGGGATGCATGGATGCAGTTCTTTCAATGCTTCTGGCTGCTCTTCACACCAAATACGGCAATTTTGTTTGTTCACGTATACAGTCAACCAGAAATGGGCTTCATCGCTGAACACAATTTTCCTATAATAAAGTGGATCTTCATCCAACTTTGCCAGCGCCCATTCACCAAAAGTTAGCCGTTGTGGTAGGTCGTGTGGCTTCAATTCTTGCACCAGCTATATTTTAAAAGGTTTTATACCCAAATCCTTCCGCAAAATTTTCCACGTAGTGGAGTAACAGAGGCCCAATTGCTGTGAACGGCGCCGAATCGATAATTCATGGTCATTAACAACACTGGCGGATACAGCTGCGATATTTTCCTGTGTCCGCACTCTAAGTATGCGTGTTGGTGGTTTAATAATGTAAATTTGGTGCAAAATTTAGTCACAAGATTCCGAATAGACACCTCAGAAGGTCGCCCAAACTGACCATAAAATGGAAGAAGTGCACAATGCACTTTCTTAACCGAGCATGAATTTTGTTAATAAAATTCAATAATCTACAAGCGTTGTTCGTTTGTAAGTCGATTCATGGTTAAATTATAGACCAAACTGAACATGTTTGACAGTAACATGTGACACGAAAACCGCTGAGCTTCCAAAAACAGTGTGACCAAAAAGAAAGTTGATAAAAAATCACCCTTTAGCAGAGTTCTGTAGTTCACCCATGAGTTTAAGGGCACCCCCAGTATATATCTGGCAATGTTATTAAATACAACCTGGAGTTTGTGACGGCTAACCGAATCACAGTTGCAAAAAACTTCCACATCATATAATAATGCAGGAATAAGGCAGGTTTTTGCAATTTTCATTCGAAGTTGAGTTGGTATGTATTGCCTTAGCATGCCATAGGTTTTGCCAAAGGCTTTATTAGTGTGGTCAGTCCAAAAAAGAGTTTTGTTGAAGGTGAAACCTAGGTTAATAGCCCGTTCTATATAGTCTACAGGAGTGTTGTCAATGAATAATTTTGGTAAACTTGTAGTGTCAATATATTTATATATTGTATACAAGTATACATATATACTATATTGTATATAGTATACAACTAAGCACTTCGACTTAGTAGGGTTCAGCCCTAATCCGATTTTAATAGCCCAGTTTTTAACCACACATTCACAGATACGACTCAGATAGTTGGAAGTCATCAGCATACATGTGCACTTCACAGTTTCGACAAAACACTAGGCAGATCATTAACATAAATTGGGAACAATAATGGGCCAAGAATCGATCCTTGAGGGACACCACGTTTGAGTATAAAAAACGATGAGAAATTTGAAGGGGTAACCACAGCCTGGTTTCTATTACACAGGTAGGAAGTACTTCGAAAATCTATACATTCTTTTTAGCTTAGTTCAAAGAATCTCGAGGCTTACCGTGTGTCAAATGAGTTAGAAAAGTTTCGTTATCATTGTCCATTTGCCTACGGAGGTCTTTAGCGATGTTTATTATATCTGTGGTACAACTTCTGTTTTTTTTCTAATCCCTGATTGCTTGTTATTAAATAGTTTTTCTGTGAGTTCGCTGCCTCAGCGCAGCAGCAGCAGGTACATCATTACAGTCGGACTTGACCGACTTGCTTACTTGTTAATTGTTTATGTAAAATTTATAAATTTAGTGACTGTATGACTTATTTTTCTTTTTAAGCCATTTGTAATATTAGCTTTTAAGTACTTGACTTTTATATAGCTCGCTTACCTAAAACCTCACCTTTGGGTATAAAAAACAACATGTGACCAATTTGATTACACCCTAAACAAATTCCCATTTATTTAATTCACATTAAATCACTTAAAAATTAAATTATAAATTCCACCAGCAACCGTAACTACCAACCTTTTAAGAGTAGGTGTAACCCAGACAATCAAGAGGCCAATGCACTATCAAATATTTATTACAAAAAGTTTACATGGGTAAATATCTGGTACAAAAGCAACAATAATGAAAAACAAAAAAAAAAAAAAACATTGGCATTTTCCCATTGTTTTCATTAGCTTCAGCTTCAACTTCAGCCGGTTATCAAGCAGAACGCCAAAGCTTGTCCATTACATTTTCGAATTTGACTGGCAGCTGCTTGTAAAAAAAAATTACCATCAAATGTTTTAAAGCCATTTCATGAATTTTATGCAGATGTTCGTTTGGTATACAAAATTATGACATATTTTGCTACTTTTTTGGTTGGCTTGTTGGCTTTTAAAACAATTACGGGCTTTTGTAGCAGTTAATGGCGTTATTTTGTTTGTGTTTTTTTTTTTTGAACATTTTGTAATTGTACCAAAAATGTAGATAAACTACAAGCTTGAGTAGACAATTGCCTAAAGTTAATGAGTTTAATCAAGCCAAGGGCAATTAGTGGGTCACATAAATGGATTATTGAAGGATAATCTTGATGTAAGATTGTGTTATACAGATTAAGAGATGTCATAGTGGCAGATGTATCTTATAGAAATAGAAGCAATGCGCAGATTCGTCAATCGTTATTGCAAATGTTTCGATGATTCAAAGTTACAACCCGATAAATCGAACCGACATGGTCGCTTTTGATATCTTGTTTCCGTTTTGCGTCGGTTTTGTATGTTTTCAGATTTGGGGTTCTATTATGCACTTTTATAGGCTAGCACATTATAGAGGTATGCATGGAATTCGACGATGAGGTGAAACGGAAATTCACACTGGCAATATCTAACGTCTTACATCTGTCAGTCAATTCTCTAAAAATATGTTGTAAAAAAAAAATTCTCCCGAATGAATCTTCAGTTGTCTTTTCGCTGAAGAATGCATGATTGCCAACTGCCTCTCCTTACAATCACTGCTTAGATCAGTTGGGAACTGCAATAAGCAAAAACAGACAAGCAAAGAGTGCTTTCAACTTTTTGGTGGTAATGCTTTAAGTGTAAAAGCTTGAAGCTTTTGAGCGAGCTTAGAACCGCCCGGTAATTGTGAATGCGGAGCATACAAAAAAGCGTTTTTTATACCCTTGTAGAGGGTATATTAAAATTGTTCAGATGTTTGTAACGCATAGAAGGAAGCATCTCCGACCACATAAATTATATATACTCTTGATCAGCATGACGAGATGAGTTGATACAGCCATGTCCGTCTGTCCGTCCGTCTGTTTCTATGCGATCTCCATAGATCTCTCTAATCAAACTTTGCACGAAGTCTTTTAGTACAAAGGCGCTGCACAATTATCGGAACCGGCCGGTTCGGATGATTATAGCATATAGCTGGCATAGGAACTATCGGTCGAAAAAGTAGCTCTAGTGAGAAAAACTTTTTTGTTTTCAACGCAAACGCCACGAAAGTTCGTACTTGTCAGTATTTTATGCTTCTACATAATTCCACCAAGTTTGATGAAAATCGGACATCTAAATAGTATAGCTGCCATACAAAACATAGTTCTGAAAAAAAGTCTTAGTAGAAAAAACTTTTTTGTTTTCGATGCTATCGCTCCCAAACTTGTTACTGGTCAATATTGTATGCTTTCACACAATACTGCTAAGTTTGATCCAAATCGTATGACTATAAAGTATAGCGGCTATAGGAACGATCGGTCGAAAAAGTAGTTCTAGTGAGAAAAACTTTTTTGTTTTCAACGCAATCGCCATTAAACCTCGTATTTATCAGTTTTTTTATGCTTTTACATAATTCCACCAAGTTTGATGAAAATCGGACATCTATATAGTATAGTATAACCATACAAAACATAGTTCTGAAAAAAAGTCTTAGTAGGAAAAACTTTTTTGTTTTCGATGCTATCGCTCCCAAACTTGTCACTGATCAATATTATATGCTACCACACAATTCTGCCCATTTTGATCCAAATCGGATGACTATAGAATGTAGCTGCCATAGGAACGATCGTTCGGAAAAGTAGTTCTAGTGAGAAAAACTTTTTTGTTTTCAATGGTAGCGTTTTTATACTTTTCCATTATGAATATTATCGGTTTCCCCACAATTTTGGAGAGATTGGTCAAAATCTGATGAATATATTATATAGCTGCCATATAACAAACTGGCAAGCAAATGATCAAAGTAATGTCGCCTTCTATTGCTGAGTTTGGGAAATAACTCAGCTAAGTATGTTCGACGAAAATCATTTAAAACCTTAATTTATATAAATTATACAAGCTACAAGGGTATATAAACTTCGGTCAAGCCGAAGTTAGCTTTCCTCTATTTTTTTTTGTTGTTTCTTGAAACCTTTGTTAGTTTCGTTTACAAAATAAGAGAGCGTCCCGTCTCTTATATAGGTTTATAATTTATTTGGCGACCTTTTTAATGTTTAATTGGTGAGTTTAACTGGCTCTAGGTCCAAAACAAATATATTTATATAACATGTGCCCAACAATATCAGGCTTAAGAATCTTATGCTTAGCTTTCCTCTATTTTTACAATTTTATTAAATAGCTTTTAGGAGCGACCCTCCTTTTACTAATCAGCTTCATATCTTAAGTCTATCTTAGCTAAGGGCGCACGCACACATGAAACTGAATGATGAACAGAAGGCTGACCATGATATTTTATTAGGTCAGCAAGCCGAAATAAGCAAACATGTTAGATTAATTCAGAAACGCTGAGCTAACAACTGTATTTAAAAGATCAATCCATAATTGAGCACACTTGTATACACGAAGCGTAGTTATTTGTCCAGTTCTGCCGTCAATTTATCTTTCAGCCGCATTTGTGCGCGCGTCCTTGTTCTAGTGGACGGTGCACACACCTCGATTAATTTCCATCAAGTGTTAGCTTATTTAGCTTATTTCAAGGATCAATACCTAAACTGTTACTTAACATGGTCTAAGACCACTGCAATTTGCTGGGTACAGCTTTTATTTTATTTTTGGATCATTACTTAACACAATTAAGCGTACTTGCAAAGCGTACGTGTTGTGAATAAAATTTCAACTGTGGTTGAATTTACCCTGAAAACGAAAAAAAAAAGACTGTTCTGTATATGGAATTCCCACAAGTTGCTATTCCTAGAAAACTGATTCCACATCAAATGGCCACAACTTGGCTATGCGAGGCCTGCTGACCCACTCCTAGTTGGCTAAGTCCCCTCCTTGCTAACTCATCTATCTGCCTTACCTTATACTTATTTATGCAAGGTGCACACACGCACACACACACACACACACATGGTATTCCCATTCTAGGCTAATTTGACATACCGAGAACCGGTCTGAAGCCAAATTGCATTGGCAATTATCTCTTGGCCATACCAACAAAGTGGCATTTGCTTTCCTTTTCGCAGAATATGGGGAAGAGCTCAGGGCGAGCTGATTGAAAGGAAATCAATAATAATAATGTCATCCAGTCGCATGGCAAATGAGCAGCTCGACACAGGAAACGATCGAATCTGATTCTGCATTGTGGCGTTGAACTTGAATCTAATGGCAATGAGAGCACGAAATCTCGATTCAACTGAGGACCGAGCGTTTTGTGAAGCATAATTTCTTGTAATTATGTAATTTATGTATTTATGTCGTCGACCCGTTGACAATGACATTTTCTTTTTTCGGCGCCATTCGTAACCAGTCGTCGTGGAGCAGAGCGCGCCTGGGTCTATGGTTTTGACATTTGCTCTTGCCGCCAGTGTGCGCGCGTTACGAACACATAATTATTGTTATTATAATTATTTGAATTAAAGTTTGTGACAAAAAATGCCATAAAAATTGCAAAACACAAGCAAAAAGGTTGTTAAGAAGGTGGAGAGGGGAGGGGTGGAGGGAAGGAAATGGATACGGGCATTTTGACGCCTGCCAAGGGGAGGGTCGTTTCTTAACCTGCTCGCCCATAAAAATGTCTGTGCAATTTACACGATTTTTATATGTGTTAACAGTGATCAGACATTAGATAAGTACATAAAACTTGACATGCTGATGCCTGGTCAAGGATATGCAAGAAACAACAGTAGTAATTTATCATTAGAATACCGATAGATAAAATTTTCAAGGTAACAACAAATCGTACACCTTCTTTAGAGTTGAAAAAATCTTGTGTCTGAGAGGTTCTCGGTAAATTTAAAATGTTGTGTAGCAATAAAAGGTACAGTTCAGGGCTGTAAATCGAATTGACCATTACAATTTTTGGGGTAATTAGACATTTCATTAGCATTACAATTCATTTTTTCATAAATTTAACTATAAGGTTTAAAAATGGAACATTTTAATTTCATATGATGGTATATTATTAACATGTTTCTCATATACCGTCTCGCTTTTTTAATATAACAAGAGTTTCGAATATTTCGTCACCCATTCTATTTCTTTTTGGTGTAGGTATTTGGACACTTCTGCTAAAAGGTGTTTCAATTGGTTTCAGCATCAGCTCAACTATCCCGCTCTATTACCTTTTAATTAGGCTAGTCTAAAAACTCAGGCTTCACGTGTTTCCTTCAAAACTGTACTTCAATAATGCTTTAATGCTTTTCAGAAGTTGGATACATTTTCTGTAACTGTTTAACATTTGGATATCTCTTGAGTCGGTATTTGCTATAAACTTCAGCTAATATACACTGCTCTCCACTTGAAGAGGACACCTCTAAAGTCGATTTTCTATAGTTAATTGCTGCTAAACCAAGCCATCTAGGAAAATAATTTTTGTTTTCTTATAAAGTTTATTTAAATGTAGTAATTAGACGAAAATTACAAAATTATTCAAAAGTTGTAAGTATACAAAAAACATTGTTAACCAATAAGTAACAAATTTTGGAGTCTTCATTTTGCACCACTTGAATAGGACACTTTATGTAAAAACCATTTAAGAATATTTCAATCCTTTTCAAATAACAATATTACTTAAATAAGAAATTACTAACATGTTTTTAAACCAAAAAAAGTTTTTAATAGTGTGTTGAGCCTCCTTTTTTCTCCAAAACCTCACACATTCGGTCTGGAAGGGATGCATACAATTTTCACAAATAATACAACGATATCGTGCCCCATGCTAATTTGATAGCTGCAATTAGTTCGGGAACGCTCGAATATTGCTGACCTGATCCATATACTTCACGTGTTAGCCATCCCCACACATTCTCAATGATATTCAAGTCCGGTGAATAGGGTGGCCAGTTTAATAACTCCACGTTTTGGCTCGCTATATACGATTTAACAATCCGGGCCGTATGTATAGGGGCATTATCATATTGATAAATCCATTTTAGATTTGCAAAAAGAGTTTGGAAGTGTGGAAAGGCCTCTTTCAATATACCATTATAACACAACGCATTCATGGTGGTTTGAATAAATTTAAGCTCACAGGTGCCATTATAGGAAATGGCCCCCCATACCATAATACCTCCAGCACTGCTGTGCAACTTATCAAGATGGTGTGGTTCTTTTCGAAGATCATGAAAATAGTAGCTGTAGCCATCGGGGCCCTCCAAATTAAACTTTTTTTCGTCCGAAAAGACAACACGTTGCCACTCCGAAGTCCAGGTGACATGTGCGCGCGCGAAATCAAGGCGTTGTAACTTCCGAGCCGGGTTAAGAGGTGGCTTCTTCTTGATTTTTAGTCTCTTCAGGTGTGTAATAACACGACGCATGGTTATCAAACTTGCTTTAACGTTGCATTTTTCCCTTATCTTGGCCAAAGAGTCATGCGAATTGGAAGCTTCTCTTAATATAAGTCGCTTGTCCGCGATGGTAAGCACACTGTGGGTGCGGCCCTTCATGTTTTTACCATAATAAGCCTCATTATTTAAAAAATTTGTTATGGCGTGACGGCTCCTGTCGACTTTTTTTTTGATATTTTGGCAATAGAAAGGCCAGAATCCTTGTAAGCTTGGATTTTTCCTTTCTCCGACTCAGATAATGAAGTGCCACGCCCCATTTTAATTTTTTTTAATTTTATATACACTTCAATTAAAGCAAATATAATATAAGTAAACCAAAATTTGTGTGCACGTGTCAACGATACCGACCAAATAAAATGCATGTTCTATTCAAGTGGCTCAAAAATTCCATTGAATTTTTGCGAATGCTCACATAAAGTGCAAACAACTTTATAACGGTTCTATTCCAAAGCTTGGAATGTACCAGAAAGAGCGAAGAATGCTTGCACAAAGATAATATGCAAAAAATACCGTTATTATACCATTTCGTTTTCGAGTTACGAGCTGTTTTAAAGAGAGCATACAGGGTGTCCTATTCAAGTGGCGAGCAGTGTATGTAGGGGATCAATACATTTAACACACGCATTCTTACTGCTTGATAAAAAAGGATTTATACAAAGCCACAGTGGAATCCCGGTTTTTTACCACCTCCACAGGCGTGCCATAAGCAAAAGCGTTCCAGACTCCCTTCTACAAGATGGAAACTGGCGGTTTGATAAAACTATACCAATTAGGGATTCGAATCCAAACATTATCCAATTCTGGTGGCTAGATAACTAAGACTCGTAGATTCCAACCACTTCCCTTTCCGTTTTCTCTCCTTGTTTGGATATTAATATAAATCCCTATGTAATGTTTTTTTATAAAATTTTTCGTTACACACCTAAACATATTCAGCCATAAAATCATAATATATATTGTCCACCAAAAAGTGAGTCAAAACAAAATCTAAACACTAGAGAGCTCGTTTGGAGACAGAGTGTATACTAAACATTATTAATATTTTGTTTATTTAATAATTTAAGTTACATGGTTAACGAAAGTAACTTTTGTTATTGCAACTCCAGATATTGATATCGGCAGTCGTACATATAAAATGAAAATTTTGAAAATTTGCTCCCATTTTCACATGTGTAATGTAAAATTTTACGAAAATTTATCAAAAAAATCGCAAAATGTTTACGAAAGTGAAAATGGAAGCTCGGCTGATAGTCCTCCTTCCTCTTTTCTAGCATGGATCGTATAGTTTTTGAACAGAGAATGTTTACCGGACGTCCAGTTTAAGCCACATACAGATCCCTGATACTTTTCTCTTAAATATGACAGAGTGCGGCAGCATCTCTGCTATAATGTAATCGGAGCGGAAAAAATCACATACGAAAAGTACCTAGTACCTTACCTATTGACAAGGTAAAAGGAACTCGAATTTAAAAATACCGAGGTAAGGCAAAAGGTACACAAAATATGTATCTAGGTATGTACCTAGGTACTTCCAAACAATGAGTATAACCTTTATTAACATAACCGGTCATCAGTACCGAAACAGAAACAAATATATGGGTTAATTCCTCTTCCTCTACCATGTACAATGAGCATTTTACATACATATGAATTTATTCACTAAAATTGGCTGCTTATTTATTATGCGCCGCACTGCAAGAGAGCGAACGGGAAAGAGACAACGCAGCTAACTAAAATCTTTACCATCCTCATCTTTCCTTTTATTTGTTATTACACAGCCAATTTGTTTTGTATGAAAACGTAATTATTCACACATATGGTCGTAGTTGGCGCTATTGCCCTTTTCAAGTCACCCTCTTCCCCTGAATATGAATACAAAAGTAAGCCTTAAACATGGTTATGTATGTAATATGTAATATACATACATGTGTGAAAAAAAAGTGTTTCTGGCATATTGTCATTTTGACAGCTTGTCAGTGAATGGAAGTGAGGAATGAACAATTTTTATTCGAGCTTGCCGCTTGATAAGTTGTCTTGTATACAATACTGTTACCCTAAGATTTTTGCAGTGCGCAATGCCTCGATCAAAAACAAGCATGTTCCGGGAAATAATTTCTTACCCTTTCTTTTAATCAGAAATTAAAGATGCCTGCGTTTTGATTTGCACACTGGATGGCAGACCATTTTTAGTTGTAAATTGCAGACCATTTTTAGTTGTAAATGACGTTGGATTTCGTATAATCTTAAGGACAATTATCAAAGGCATGGGATGCGAAAATTTGATCAACCCGTAAAATGTTAGAGATGATGTCATTCGCCAATCAGGCCTTCTTGCAAAGGTCATTCAAAACGAGAACGAATGGAATATGATTTCCCTTAATACTGATGGCTTGACTTCGTGGATCAGTTATTTATTAGTATGAATGTGATATGTTCCTCTTAAAAATGCCCCTTTCATAAAGGTCACTTTATTTTTGTTGCAGGCATAAATTTACAATATGTTGTTTTAAAAACTTTGTCAACTGAGGAGATGTTTTTGTTTCACACGGCCACCCATCTTAAATACGTTTTCATATCCTATCATGCATAGTTCTGAATCGATTTGAGACTGGGACTTAACAGGTATACTCCTGTACCACTGATAACGAACGAAATATTGTTAAAATGGTGGAAGAAAAAAGTGAATCATTTTATATGAAAAAGCCTGGATTCGTTAGCGCTATACTGCTGTATAAAAAATTTGAATTTAGTACATTTACTGAATAAATGAGATTCCAAATGGGGCCGCTTATGTCTGCATGATTTGTAAAAGTGATATTTTAAACCAATAATCGTAACCGTAACCGAAACCCGAAACAGAATAAGATAAATAACCCTAACCAGTACCGTAACCCATATCTCACAACCGTCTTTATTATTTCTTCCGCAAATCGATAAATAATATTGATCACTAAGTATCTCAAGAAGGTAAGAAACATCTATCTACGAATCGGTGGAAGATATGACGTTTTTCCCAATTGCGGGGGCGGCAGGGGGCGCCACGAGTGATCACTTACGTTATAAATAAGTTTTCAAAAATTTTATGAATTCTGCATTTACAATGTTTGGCTTTATGGTCTAAGCCAAGCGAACCTTCATAAGTCGTCTCGGCGGCCTAAAATATGCGTAGAAACCAAATTTGGAGCATTTATCTCAATAACACTAAATCGAAAACGAGAACAAGTCTGTTAGATAGCCTTTTAGTGGTCTTGGTAAAGGTTTTAAGTAAACTTAAAAAAATTGATTTGGCGAATTTTGAAATAAAATATTATTGATTTAGATATGGGGAAATCAACAAACCTAGCTCGAGGGAACAGTTTCTAAGAGGTTTGGTTTCTGCTCCAGCGAGAAATCACTTAATACCCTTCTAACACCAAGAAACCAAAGAAAACTCGTTCGTTTTTTTGTGTAAATTGGATTTATTGGAATATAATATATTTTACTATGGTGTTCCTTGGAAATTTAAACAATCTCAGTTAATCAAAAAGGTGATTATAAACATAGTAAGGTGCGTAACGAAATGTGCTATTTGAAAATTATTATGAAAAATGATTTTATAGGGTGAAAATTTACCAACCACGTGACTTTATGTCTGCAGAATAACTTGACTTATCCTAAAAGTGTTATCAGTGCGGAGTATCCATGTCATCATTGATTCTTTGGGACTGACCTCTAAGCAGAAATAATATGTTGGCTAAAGAGATATAGTTTTCCACCCACTGGCAATGGCCGTGCGCTTGGATTTATATATCGGCACTAAAACGCAATGCATTGGATTGTTTATCATTGGTGGTGAGAGGAGTAGAGCTCAGATGGGTAAACATTATACAAGAGCCAGTCTTAGCGGAAGTTGAGTCAGCATTGAAAGATATCTGCTGACCTAAACGATTACCCACGCTCATCATTTCAACATCCACCGAATCGACAAGGCGAGTCTCCCCTGACACCAAGAAAATAAGGAATTAGTGGATGATATTGTATTCACAGCCCTTATCTTCTCTTACCCTCCTCAAACAAGTTGAGGTCACCATAGTCCACATAATCACGTCCGTTACTCTTATCCGGGGCATGGCACTCCTCGTCCATTGAACTATCCAGCCAATTTCGGCGTTCCTCAAGCACCTGGCGTACGTCGGTCACGGTTGCCCCATCGAGCATCTCTCTGGCACGCTGCTTCTCCTGCATCGGGTGACTAGCATAGCAGTTGCTCTGCTGAGGTGGAAGACCCGAATAGCTGGTGCTGGTAAAAAATTGGGTTAGGGACTTCCATCTTCCATCTTGTTCTTTTCGTTTTTGTAACTTACAAGTTTTCCCCTTGGCGACGCCAAGGAGCATTGGGATTGATTGTCTGATCCTGGCTCAATGCGCGTTCCAAAACCGAATTTCGATTACTGGTAAAAAGTTGCGTTAGGGACGTCCATTTTGTTCGTACAGTATGTCAAGAAAGTGTTTTGACATAAGAAGAAAATTCACATTTTCTCACAAAATTCAATTTAAATGTTAAAACTAGATGGATTTGGCTACTTTCTTTTACACACTTGTGTGTGGGAACGATACAGAATCAAAAACAAGCCCTTCTTTCCAAATTAAGTGAAATATGTATATTTTTCTCTTGTGTCAAAACACTTTCTTGACATACTGTATGTTTTTTTCGGTTTGTAACTTACAAGTTCTTGCGCTTTCGACGCCGACGAGGATTGCGTCGAATTACATCATCCAGGCTTAGGGAAAGATCCAATCCCGAACGGTGCGTGGTTTCAGCTGTGTTTGATACTTTAGGCATCTTGTTTTACTGTTGAGATATTCTTTCTTCTAAAAAACGTGCACGATTCGTCCTGATTGGGGCTATGTTAGTGGCTGTCACTTTGAAAATAGTGTGACCAAATGCTTTTGGCAAACAAATACCAAAAAGCTAGCAACAGGGTTGCCTTTTAAAGGCTATTTCTACTGAGCTAACATCTTGAATCAAAATGTTTCTGTTCCAGACGTTCCTCATGAAATTAAGTATATATTAAATCGAAGCATCGAAGACATGACAAGCTCCTTATGACAACTCTGTATGCAAAGTGTAGCGAGAGTGTTTTATACTTTTGGGCTTTTGTAATGCATGAAGTGGACTCGCCTCAATTAGCTGTGCGTCGCTGGGAAGTGAACAAGTTCAGTAATATGAACAACATACACCCACGGTTGCCACGGGGAAAAAGTAAAATGCTCTAAAAAATTCTAAAAGGCTCCATTTAGAAAACAAAAGCTCCAAAATATATTTGAAAATAGCTCCATTTCAAAAAAAAAATGATCCTGTACTACATTTTGTCAAAAAGTAAAGGGAATTATGTTTTTTTTTTAATAATAAACTTAACAAAAGATAAACATAACAAAGTTTCTTCAAATACTTATACTAATTCTTTTCTTATTAGATCACAAAAGATTCTTCATTGAGTAATAATAGAAGTAAATAATTAAATTTATAATTTCTTGTAGGTCATTCGTTAACCAAACATGAAAATCTGTATGTGAACAAAGCTCTCCACATAAACGGAAACTCAAGTTTATTTCTAAGCTTTGTTTTAATTAAACTGCAGAAGCACAGAAATGTGGCAGTGACATTATATTTCTTACAAAAGTAACTAATTCTTGAAATCCTTTGACATTTCTTTCCAAAATACTACAGGGTAGTTCATTTCAAAATTGCAATTTAATTTTGCTATAAAAAAAATACGGCTCGATATTTTTCAAACTGGGGATTATTGCTGGCTCGAGGTCAATGTTTTTAACGTGCTTCATTATCAAAAAATAAAAAACGATTTTTGGTTTTCCAATATATTTCGAACCCCCTCGGGATTCGTCTTCAGGTAAAAAGCACAGCGTCCGCTTTGTCAGCTGTGGAGTTGAGAACTCACCACTAACCACAACAACATTATTTTTCAAACGTTTATTGGAAAGGTTGGTTCATGTCATTTACTTATGAAAAACAATTTCGATCAAATGAACACCACGGCTGACTTGGCAGTAGCCCATTCGATCCACCCAATTTTTAAGATCATTTTCAATTGTTTCGACACGTGAGTCAGCAATAGCAACTCGAGTCTCGTTCTTCAACTCATCAATTGTTTCAGGATTTTTGCATAACATTTGTCCTTGACCGCTCCCCAAAGATAATAGTCTAACGGTGTCAGATCACAAATTCTTGGCGGCCAATTCACATCTTCATATTTGCTGATTATTCGATTTTCGAAGATAGGGCGCAGATCGATTGCGCCGTCTTGTTCAAACCAAATATCGTCCAAGTCTTGCGCTTCAATTTCCTCGAAGAAGCAATCACTTAACATTACGCGGTAGCGCTCACCATTCACGGTCACAGTGGCTCCTTCTTCATTTTCAAAGAAAAATGGACCAATGATGCCTCGATACCAAAATCCGCACCAAACAGTGACACGTGGTGGGTGCATTAGCTTCTCGACGACGATATGCGAATTTTCTGCACCCCAGATGCGACAATTTTGTAAATTAACAAAACCACCGAGGTGAAAATGTGCTTCATTCGAAAAGATGATTTTTTGGTAAAATTTACCATCTTCGACCAAACGATCTTCCGCCCAATTTGCGAACTGTAGACGATTCGGATGGTCAACTGGCTTTAGCTGCTGCGCCAATTGAACTTTGTATGGCTTCATGGCAAGGTCTTTATGCTAAATTCGCATCAAAGAAGTGCGCGAAATGTTCAATTGTTGAGATCGATGGCCAGTTGACGTCGATGGTTGATCAGCGCACCGGACGAGTACGTACACGGGTTGGTTTATCCACCATCATTCCAGTTTCGCGAAATCGCTTCACAAATTGAGTTTTCGGAAAATTTTTTTTGTTAAATTTTTTTTTTTCAAATTTCGCTCAGTTTGAGACGAGAACTCACCACTTTGGAAATATGTTTTTATTATTTCCCAACTTTCTTCAAGCGAATAGCGACCCTAAATACTAAAAATTAGTCGCTTTCCGAATGACATTTGACGTTTTTAAAGTCAAATAGTTCAAATTCCAAACACTAGATGGACCAACCTGTATAAGCCTAGTTCGTTATCCCTTTTGAGCTGATCAGTTAGTTGTAGCTTGCTCCATTGTAAAGCAGACGTTCGGTGTCGAAGTGGCTAAGAAACTGCACAGTATCATTTTGTTTACTTGATATTAGTTTTTCTTGCGATATCATTAAAAGGCATTGAATATCTTCTCGTGAAAAGTCGAATCTTTTGAATATTTGAAAAACTAACTCCAAATAAAACTCGCGCGCTGTTCCTATTCGGTATTAAGGTCATTTATAGTTTTTAAAACGTAACTTGAAAATAAAAATATATTTCATTTTAATGTTTTTAGGTTTAATGTTGTTAACCTCTAAGCACTCAGCCATAAAGAATAAGTGCATTCCATCGATTAGATTATAAGATTATTTTTTCAATGATAGCCATCTTGTCATGGCAACTCTGGCTCCAGTGGCCATGTGGCTCCAGGCAAAGTATGAGTAGATATTTCAATAAAGATTTCCGATATCAGTTGGAAATTTTTGAACATAAATGAAAAGACTGGAAAGTGCATTTGAGGTAAAATAGATTGATATTCATACTCTATATGGCATTGATGATATTTTGCTAATCGTTTGCAAGTCCGATTAAATTTTGTAAAGGAACTTTTTTCTTTCGCGGTTTTGGAATCTGGACAGCAAACTGGTAACAAATTATTAAGCATGGCAGACTGTAAATTACAGAAAACATAATGAGTGCATACTTGGCGTTACGGGACTTGCTCAATAAGCTTCGGTTTTTTATGTATTAAAAATTCCAGTTTTGCATGATTTTGTTTAATTTTTCTGTTTTTTGTATGTTTTCTAAACAGAAAGGTTGAAGGTTTTTAAATGATTGCAAACAGAATTTGCACAAATAACACAAAATGGTCAATTATTTTCATTTTTCGTCTATGAATACTTGTCCAGTTGCATTAGTGCTAAAACAAAAACAAAGAAAATAATGTGGCTTCAAAATGGGCTTTTTTTCATACTTCTTTCAAATAATCTTTATTGCTAGGATTTCATTTTTATTGATATTTACTTATCTAATGCAGGCATGCCCAAAAGCAGCATACGACAGAGCACTCACCAATACTCACAAAGAAAAGCACCAATACCAATAATAAAATTGTTGTTGGTCAGTTTGCTTATGCGCGCAAACACTCTCTACGCGACGCACACACACGAAATCGTTTGCATGTGTGTCGTTTTGTATACTCGCGCCCTGCATGTATACGATCATTGATTTCCTATCATCGATGCAATTACAAAAACAAAACGTACTCAAAGAGCATACGGCTGGGCATCGCTGATCTAATGGCTCAATTCTATACATTATAGTATTAGTTAGTATTAGTTTCAGTTTTAAGCTTGTACTTTTGAATTTTTGAACAAATTGTTTACTGTGCTAAAAAAAGCTCCATTTGGCAAAAAATGGCTCCAGCGCTCCAATGGCGTTTGCTCCAAAATGGCAACCGTGCCTTCACCCAAAACAACAACCCTAAGAGCTATCGTTTGTAAGGGTTTAATGGAATGTTAATGGAATTTAAAACAGTTCGGTTAAGCCACAGTCGTTTGGTTCTGTTTTTAGCTAATTTGCAATATTGTGCGGTCATTGGAAAACAAACATCAAACGATGAGATCAAAGTCGAATTGTATGATATTTTATTCTGAATATTAAAATATGAAGTTAATTATAGACCAGAACGTCCGAAATCGATCGGTAAAATTGCTTTAAAAGTGTGCAGTCAGTAGGAAACAAATATCATTAAAATATACTGCCACGTACTGCCAGATGGGTGCCACGTTTGCTGAAAGGAACCTTGAATTCACCAATCTAAGGATTCGAGACCGATGACATCTGCGGAGGATAAAACAATTAATAATAATTCTTCAATTCTTCTTTTGTTGTTACCAATCAGTCCAGTGAGTGCATTATTTTTTTAGGCCGATTTGCGACGCATTCAACTGATGAGGAGTGCGGTCAACTTTGACGCGTTGATCGTGTTTATTCGTTGCTCGTGTAGCGGCAAAACCATCAACGGATTTTTGATTGACAATCAAAGCCACACACAAGCAACAGTGACAGCAACCCACCATCATCATCATAACAGCAGCAGCAGCAGCCAACCCAAGTTGAATCAAAGCCAAATGAAGCCACCTCAACTTGTGTGTTGGCTTGGCATTCGCTCCATGTGGTAGTCGTGTGTTTAAATTAAACGAAACCGGAAGTTTGCTGCCAATGCGGCTGCCCCTTCGTCGTGCCAACCGGATCGGGAAAAAGTTACGAGTGCGTTCAACTGTCGGACATCAGTAAAATTTGTTTGACCATTACCACCATTATAGTTGCAATTGACGTTGGTTGAGATACTTGAATGGCTAAGCCATCTTTTAGTAGCATGTGCGGGCCGGGCCACACCCAGAGCAGCCCGACATCATTGTATTGCAGACTCACCTTCGCCCGTGCTGCTGCTGTATGGTGGGGGTGTGGGTGGGTGTGTGTGTGTATTTTAGATGGAATTTATGCGTCAACCATAAAAATATTGACGCAGCTTTGGAGATGAGAGCGAGGCAAGTGATCAATCAGTTTGAAGTATTTGGCTTTGTATTTTTTTGTGTTATTCCAGCGATATTAGCCATCATTTTTAAACTGATACACACTATTTTCGATCCGGAAAAATATCCAACAATTGAGAGCCTAAGCCATTTAGGCACCCACTATAATTCTCAGAAAAAAATTTCATCTAATTCAAACGATTCGAAGACAGACTTGTAGTTCTTTGTTCTTTGGAATGGAATGTTTCTAAGAATGCGAAAAATTAAATATCGAGAAAGCCGAAAAACTTTGAGTGGGAATGAATAGTGCGTCAGGTTTCATACAGTGAACAGCAGACTTCTCTGGAAAAACTTTTTAACAACATTAAACTCTGATTTAATTTATAAACAAACTTCTAGGCTTCTTTGTAGAAGCCTTCTACAAAGTTATAAATTTTTGGTCTTCGCAGAAGTAAAAAAATAGAGGAAAGCTAACTTCGGCTCGACCGAAGTTTATATACCCTTGCAGCTTGTATAATTTATATAATTTAAGGTTTTAAATGATTTTCGTCGAACATTCTTAGCTGAGTTATTTCCCAAACTCAGCAACAGATGGTTTTTTATATGGCATCTATACGATATATTCATCCGATTTTGACCAAGTTCCCCAAAACTGTGTGGGAGCCGATAATATTCATAACTAGAAAGTAAAAAGATGCTACCATTGAAAACAAAAAAGTTTTTCCTACTAAAACTACTTTTTCAAGCGATCGTTTCTATGGCAGCTATATGCTATAGTCATCCGATTTGGATCAAACTCAGCAGAATTGTGTGTTATCATATAATATTAACCAGCAACAAGTTTGGGATCGAAAGCATTGAAAACAAAAAGTTTTTTCTACTAACACTACGTTCTCGACCGATAGTTCCTATGGCAGCTATATGCTATAGTCATCCGATCTGGCCGGTTGCGATAAATGTGCACCGTCTTTGTACCAAAAGACTTTGTGCAATGTTTGGTTAAGATAGCTTTTAAACTGACGGAGGAGATAGCATAGAAACAGACGGACATGGCTATATCAACTCAGCTCGTCATACTGATCAAGAATATATATACTTTATGTGGTCGGAGATGCTTCCTTCTATGCGTTACAAACATCTGGACAATTTTAATATACCCTCTACAAGGTTATACAAAAATTGAGCGTGTGTACTATATTTTAGAGTTCAGTTCAAAGACTCTAGAACTCACAAAGATGCAGTAACGATCATTCAAGTTAATGGTAAGCGGAAATTTTAATGTGGACCTTTGATCTTACATGTTTTTACTGTGCGGAATCGTAGGTCCATATCGCAAACCTCCCCTTAAATTTCCCTGATATTCACTTGTATGGCCGTTACTCATATAATATTTGTGAGTTCTAGATTCATTTGGTTCATATAGAGGGAGGTCTTGACTTAAAAACGACAAGTGTGTATATGACTGTCAAATAGGTGTTACACAATGTACAGTTGTGTGTGGTGCGTAAGAAAAACAGTTATCTTACATTTTATAGAGTTCATAACATAATAATAATTTCACAATGAGCAAGTTTGTTGCTAGTATGTACAAATGTGTGCATTAAACGCAAACTCAAGCTGATCTAGAAAAACTGGGTATGAGGTGTTCCTATCTGATGCCTAGTCTTACAATTTATTGGTCCCGTTCATAATCCTTATGAATTATTTTTGCATTGTGATTTGTATATACATTTATGAGTAGAATTTGTTAGATAGAGCTTGGGCCGAACCAAGGTTCAAAGTTCGAACCAAAAAATCTCGAATTTCGATCTTAAGCAAAGGCAGATTTTGATGCGCTCGAGAGACCTCAGCAAAAATATTTGGGTTTGCAGCCCAGTTTATAAGGCAATTAAAGAAAAAAGTTACAGTACATTCTGATATCGAATTAACAAAGTCGTGCAGAGAGCATTCCTTAATGTTCTCCGTGCCTGCAGATTCTTTCAAGCTAAATGTCAGATTCGACAGTAAGTTAACGGTGAGGCTTTTAGAGCGATCGAATACTTATGATAGAAGACTTTCTACACCGGCGGAGCCCAAACCTCGAAAACGTAGACTCGAAGTCAAGTAACACCTTCGCTTGCACCCTCCATATTCTCCATTCGAGCTGGACTAGAGATAAACATTGGGGGTCGGATACCATTTGGATTCAGTTGACAGTTAGCGAATGTTACAAATAACAGAGTTAGCCTATCACGGGAAGGCTGGTTCTTGCCATTGCGATTAGTGCGTCAGGTTTCATACAGTATACAGCAGACTTATCAGGCAAAACTTTTTAAGAATATAAAATTTGGATTTAATTTATAAACAAGCTTCTCCAATGTTATAAATTTTTGGTTTTTACGAAGATGCGTAACGACCATTTAAGTGAATGGCAAGGGGAAATTTCATTTAGGACCTTCAATCTAACATGTTTTTACCTTGCACACATATGCAAAATCGTGGGTCCACATCGCAAACTTCCCCTTAAATTTTCCTCACATTCACTTGTATGGCCGTTACTCATCTTTGTGAGTTCTAGAGTCTTTGGCTCATACAGATAAAGGTCTTGACTTAAAGGCGACAAGTGTGTATATGACTATCAAATAGGTCTTACACAATGTACAGTTGTATGTGGTGCGTAAGACTTCTTCGATGCACATCTGACAGAAAACATGGCCGCATTTTGAAGTAACTGGATCACGGTGTGCCGTCCACTCAAAACATTATCCGCCAGAGAGTTGTACGCCTCATCACGTAGACGTTTGGCAGGCGTGGGATCAGAGACGGAGGGAGAACGCGGCCTGCGACGCTGCAATCATTCTCGCATCGTCCGTAGATCCAGCCTGTTCCCCATCAGCTGCATATACGTCCATCGATGAGTTGGAGAGGAAGCTGTAGTCGGTCTTGGGACTTGAGAGTGTCGATTCTTCGGCAGATATAGATGAATATCTGCTGCAATTTCCGCTGAAGCCGGTGCTGATTGCCGAGTAAGGTTCATCTTATGATTCTATCGCATCACTTTCACTCCAAGCAGAGTTGTCCCTGGAGCTGTCATTGGCACTTGATTCTTCGGAATCGCTGCCACTTAGGCTGTTCTGGTTGGTAGATTCTCTCGAGCTGGTCGAGCACTATGAATCAGAAATGTTTTATTGAAATTTTTTGTCAATTTAGTTTTGTACACTACAACCAAAGCTTAATTTTCCAACACTTATTCTTCAGCTATTCTGTTAGAGATGAGCAATCTTTTGCGTTCCTGTGATCGAGTCACTGTGACTGAGATAAATTATTACACAGTAACTGAATAATATAAATACAAGAATCACCTAGATGATTATTTTTCGAGCTCTTTTGATGATTAAAAAAAGATTGATTTCATGTGCGATTTAAGGAAGACTCCAAAATTACTCAGAATGTGATTTATTAAAAAAACGACTGGAAAAAGACTCCCAAGTGACTTGAAAATGATCGGAATAACGGGGTATAATCTTGGCTTGGGTACGATTTTCTCCCGCCAAAAGTATCATTTATGATCAGAAAACGAGCGCACTTATGACTATTTTAATCAGACTGAAGACTCGAAAAAGGATCGAATGTGATCATAAAACCAATAAAAATCATTCATAAAATGCTAGGTGGGATAGATAATGATCAGTGTGCAGTGAGCTGATTTCGATTTGATTTCGTTTTAGAGTGACCGTTCGCTTAGAACAGAATTGCTGTGAATTAAATATATAGAAAGTTGTAAGTTAGTAGAGCTTGTGCTTGACATAGTCAAAAATGTTCAGGATTACATATTTGCACAGTTCTCCTAAAAAGTTGGAAGTCACAAATTCTTCCACAATTGTATTCTGTCCTCTTCCCCTGTAGAACTGCCAAATTGCACAACTCACTTCCCGTGACCATAACATATAGTAGTAGTAGTGCGATTTTATTCAAAAGCTAACATAAAGAAATGATATGAAATGGCTTACAATTTTTGGAATAAGATCGATGGGATATAGCTTTGGCAGTCTGCCGTCAGCTTAACTAAACTAGAAATCTTCGGAGTGTATGCGTCTGTAGGTTGAAGCATCTATAATATAATGAAGGGTGAGAACTGTACCTGTTGCCAGTATAGTTTTCTGATTTCACTTAAAATCGGACATACTCCTATAAAAAGGCACGTGTCCTCCTTTACATTTAGGTTGCACAAGGTGCAATTGGCTTCCGTACCCCTGGTGTAGCGTCTGCTATTCACATATAGCTTTTCGCACCTGTCGAGTCTGTTTTAGCATATAGCTGTTGCTAAGTTTCTTCACAATTTGAGAGTGTGCCTCTTCCCACGAATCAGAGTTGCTGATGCTGACTCCAGCACCGTGTTCCTCCGGAAGCCTGCTCCAGACTTCAAAACACTGGAACACAGTTCCTTTTGACTGTAATTCCTTGGCAATGGTTTTTACCAAACGATTATCGAGCAAAAAAATTATATTTCTTATATACGCAAAGTATTTCGGGGCAACCTGAACATCTTTTTTAAATAGAAGCGAAGTAGCTTCTCCAATTTATCAAATTCATTGTATCCCCAGACCTGAACGGTAGGTAGCCTGTTTTATGCTATGTAACACATTTGCGTTGCTTAGTAATGTGTTTCAGATGCTGTTGAGGGCTCTGATGGCATCTTGATATTTCTGCTGCAAATGGGTGCTGAGTGACATATTTGAAGAGATCGTTACCCCCGGGTACTTGAAGGACTTTACTCTCTCTATTTCCGATCCGTTGATGTGCCATTTTTCATAGTATCTAATTAATTTAATTTACCTTGGTAAAGTTGCAAACATTTTAAAAGTACCTATTCTGCCCACAAACTATTACTAAAGAAGCTTTGAAAGATAGAATTCACAATGTTATTTATTGGTCATTTGTTGCTTTCGTGCCTTTATTTAAGTCTTGCGCCAATTGTCTATAAGCGAATGCAAATCAAAATGAAATCAGGGTCGTTCCACCGACTGCTTTGCTTTTGCTTTCACGAAATCAAATCGAAAGCAAATCACTTTCAGGAATGCCACCACTGCTAATATGCATATTGCACGTTATATTGTTCGGTTATTTTTTTTTTGAATAAGTCAGCGTAATATCTGTAATGCCTGAAGTGCTTAAAACAATTGTTCAAGCAGTTCTGTTCAGTTGTGTTTTATATTTTGCTAAACAAATATTATATTCCGTATTACACACTCGTTCCAATCGTTCCAATTCGACCGATGCAAATTCCGAGAAAAAGAATCCGTATTCGGCGGTACGGAGCGAAAAAAAGCTGTATTTTTCGACAAAAAAGCTGGAAAAAAGAGCATGACTTTTCTTATATTGATTATATCTTCAGAGTAATGAAGTTCTTCGTCCTCATCCTTGCCGTAGGCCTCAGTTGTGCCTATTGGCTTAAGGTAACTAGAAATGTGTAACTACACATATTATATTTTGAATTTAATTTCAGTTTTACTAATATCCAATATCTTATACATAATATTGAGTTGAGCGTGCTCACCTCCATTAGATTTCTGAGTTTTGATTTCACAATATTAACCTGACTGAAGACACGCTCAACTTCAGCGTTGGACCATGACAAGAGCAACATCAGAATCGCAAACGAGGCTAACTCAAAAAGTCTTTGATTACCTCCAGAGTCCTTGGAAGTGATTTTTTTTTGTTTATTAATATAAATTCTTCAACCTATTTTTTACGCTAATAAACAATGGTTTACAATACTATTTCGTACCTTGCCCCTTCGTGGGCTCTCTCATACACTTAAATAATTAGGAATTTTTTTTTTTTTTATTTATATGAACTATTTTTTATTTACAAAAGACTTAAGCTACGAAAGATAATGTATCTACCTTGGAAGCGATTACTTTACTCCAAAACTTAAGATCAGCGTTGGTCAATAAGAGCGAGGCCAAAAAGTGAGAGTGTATTATCAAAGGCTAGCCAGCGACTAAAATGCTTTTTGCTCTCTTCTCAGCTTCGGCATGCGTTCGGCTCGTATACGTGTAAATGCGAAATGCCTTCGCCCCCCAGGGGGTTCGTCTGACCATAGCTGCTTTAGATTCATCGTCGGTCTTCCATTGTGCTAAATGTATACATTGACCCTTAATTTTCCAATATCTTCTACTCAAAAAAACTTCCAATATGGTAACCATGCTTTGTTTTTGTTGGTCGTAGAATGTTGTCAACAGAAAGTATGTCAATTTATTGAAGAATACTAAGCTTGTCAGGTGAACTGAAATCAATTAAATCAGGGCTGCAAACCGGTTATGAACACGGAATTTCGACTTTTTTTTTTAACTGGCAACCGAACCCTAAACCATACCAAAGTTCAGAAAATTGCTGAACCGAACCTTTTCCGAACCTAAACTTTCGGTTTGGTTCAGAAAATTAAAGACACTCTGAACTCTTGCCAATTTGTTATCAATATTGTGCGACAAAGAATCGAAATCGTTACGAAAGTATAAAAAATAAATATAAAATAAGAGTCTTAGATAGCAAGAATAGAGAACCAATTAAATCAAACATTTTAAAGATTTCGACAGCTTACGTAAAATGTAAACAACTTAATGCTATGGCGCTAACTGTCTTATCAGTTCCATCGAATGATGTCTCAAGTAATTAGGTCTTAAAATTCATTTTGTCTGGTCAAAAGTATAGAAATTCTAAATACTACAGTCGAACTTCTCTATTACGTATGGGAGTAAAATTTGTTTTCAGCGTCACGTGACGATGACGTCATGCATATTTTGTGTTGTTATTTTGTGGAGTGTGCCGGCACACACACACAAGAGGGTTGGTAGAGGATGAAAGAAGGGGCGAAAGAGGGGGAACAGTGACTAAAAAGTGACTAAACAGTGACTTAATTGTGTCTAACTATGACTAAACAGTGACTTAACAGTGACTGAAAAGTGAGGGACCGAGAGGGTTCAAAATTATTTCTATTTTTTGCTATTTCAAGATTGAGATTATTATTTCCGCCTGTTATTACTTTGCGACTGTTGTGATTTTCATTTATCTATGGAGCCGAACAATAAACAAGACTTACAGAAAAAACAAAGAGAACACTGCAGCAAGTGTTCTTGTTGTTGGTATTTCTACCCTCTGTTATTCTTCTTATTTTAAAATTTTTTGATTCCCAATTGCTGATATACCAATGAGAGAGCTTGTGATTTTGAAATTAAGGCCATAAATTTAGTATTATGTTTCACATCATTGGATTTTTGATTAAATTCGATTGGGTTTGATAAGGTTCGAACCAAAACCTTCGCCCAAAAACCTCGAACCTAAAATTTCCGAACATTAACCGTTGGCAAATTTCGGTTCGAACCCGCGAATCGGAGCTCCGAAAAAATTTATTTGGTTTGCAGCCCTGAATTAAATAGCTTATTACAATGAATTATGTGAAAATCCAAAAAGTAGATCATTGCCTGAGCATTAATTGCTTTATAAGCTTAACTTAGAAATTTGTGCAGCAATCTCGAATAGATTTCACCAATTCGCTATTCATATGATGCATAAATATTTGAAAACAATTTTCTCAAAATCGTCTACTTGTACCCTTGTTCCACTGGCACATTCCTCATAAAAGACAAATGTCCAGTCACTGTCACGGATGATCAAGCCGCTGTCACAACATATAGCTATTTTCCGCTAAAAGGCTAGATTTGCTATCGATATGCTATTGAAGTTGCCAACAGTCACCAATAGGAACAGCTGCTCTGTCAATGGCGTTGCCATTGTCAGAGAGTGTTCTAACTCAGTGGGTGGGGGCTTAGCACAAGGGAGAGAAGTGTATAGACCCCCTTTATTGAAAACCGACTATGGCCATGAGTTCTACATGGCCAAGGCAAACGGCAATTGTTCCATTCTTTGTTTTAGAATGTCAAAATGTAGTAATATTTCCTATGTATGAATCCCGCAAACTAACTTTATCGTGGTGGGACTACCGTGGGATGGCGAACTTTGATTTATAATTGCAGACATAGCAATTCAATCAGCTGTTCTTTGTTGACTTTAGAGTGGCCGTGAACAACATTCGTCAGTGGAACAAGGAAAATTCACAAGGGAACAAGGGTATAAGTTGAAGTTTAGTGAAGTTTACATTGCCATATTGTGCATTTGCAATAACTGCAGTAAACTCAAGAGGTATCGGATTCATTCTTCCGGAGCCAAGCCTTAAACTCTGGGTTCTGCAGCAATACTTTACGACTTTTTTGCTTGAAAATTTTTGTCATTTTTGGTTTCCTGAACGTTTCAGGTGGCAATTAGGGTCGGTAAATGACTGACAGAGGTGACAAACTATCTATTTGCTTATATTGTTGGAAATGACTCTAAATTAAATTTTAAAAAAACCAGCATTCCCGCTTCCCGCTGTTTCTAAAAAAATCTAGAAATGACGGGGAAAAAAGCTTATTTGGCCACACTGATGCCGAATGCCAAAAAAAACTATCGATAACAAAGTGCTTAAGAAGTTTCATCTCTAACTTTTCACTCTTCCATTTCGTTGCTGTCTTCCGTTCGATTCAGTTCTATCGTTTGTGCCGAAAAAAAAGACTTTTCTTAACCTCGTTTTGTGTGAAGAATTTTACAATACACGAAATAATTTACAAGTAGAAAAGTGAGTAAAAGTGCAAATTAAAAATTTTTTGTCAAATCCCTACAGATAACCAAGTGTTTAAGAAGTTTCATCTATAACTTGTCATTTTTCCTTTTTGTTGCTTAGTCACTCTGGGATTTCGTTGCTGTCTTCCGTGCGATTCAGTTCTAGCGTTTGTGCCGAGAAAGAGAACCTTTTCTTAACCTCATTTTAGGTGAAGAATTTTACAATACACGAAATAATTTACAAGTAGAAAAGTGAGTAAAAGTGCAAATTAAAATTCATTTGTCAAAACCCTACCGATAACCAAGTGTTTAAGAAGTTTCATCTATAACTTGTCTTTTTTCCTTTTTGTTGCTTAGCCACTCTTCCATTTGGTTGCTGTCTTCCGTGCGATTCAGTCTGCCTTTTCTTAACCTCATTTTAGGTGAAGAATTTTACAATACACGAAATAATTTACAAGTAGAAAAGTGAGTATAAGTGCAAATTAAAAATTCTTTTTTAATTTTCTTCATTGAAATTTGTCAGGGTTGCAAAACGCGTTTAGAGAGAAATTATTTATTTTCTTGTGGTTTTTATTACAACAATTAATTCGCAGAGTAAAAGATGAACAATAACCACAGCATGGGCATGGATGGCCAAACGCATTTAATTGTAAATTACTTACCCAATGATATGGAGGACCTGGAGTTGTACCAACTATTTGCCAGATTTGGTGGCATACGCCGATGCAATATCATGCGTGAAAATCACACGGGCCGCAGCCTTGGCTTTGGCTTTGTGCACTTTATGCAGACGCGTAATGCAACCAATGCTATACGTAACCTTAACGGATACGTGATCCGTAACAAACGCCTTAACGTCGACTTTATCCTTCCCGAGTCGAAGAATGCCACACTGTATGTGTCGAATTTGGACATGTGCATGGATGAGCGCAAACTGCGGGATCTCTTCGGACAATATGGCAACATTTTGAAAGTGAACGTGCTGCACAAGGAGTCCGAATATGGCCTACCAATGCGTGTGTCGGCGTTTATAAGGTTCGATAAGCAGATGTCTGCTGCAAATGCCATGTATGAATTGGATCAGTTTATTCCCCCATCTATGAATAGTCCCATTGTGGTGGCATTACCTCGTAATCGTAACGCAGAGCCACCTCAATTGCCTCAGCCTATGGAAAATATACCACCGAAGGCAGAGGCACCTATGATACCCATGGGGATCAGGTATCGCCTTTATTTTGAGAATATTATATTTTATATAATATGTATTATTGTTATTTTCTATATTATTAAATATCTTTCTTAACGAGTAAATATTTAATTCTGGCCCACATTTTCGTTCTTCTTTCAAGTCTTGACGCACCTGGTCTGTTAGGGGGAGACACAGCCATAGCACTCGGGTGCCCAACAAATGTGGCAATTGACATGCTCACGAGCTGGATGCTTACCCGAAATCCTAACTCAATGAGTCGGTCTTCAAGTGAAGCACTTCCAATGTGTCATCCTTTACATCAGGATGCTCAGGCTTCGGTTACCATAGCATAGAATACTTGTTCAGGAATAGATATATATATATATTGTATATTTCGCTCTTTAAATGTTTTACAGAAACGAAGAAGCTACATAAGTACGACACATACTAAATGTGATTAAGGATTAACTTTGTCTGTCACTGGATATTTTAGATGCTCAGGAGTCGCCTTGCGGTTGCTCCATTTCATTAAGAACAGGCTGCTCCTTGTTTTCCTTGGCCTTCTCCTTTGACTCCTGATACTTGATGCGATAAGAAGCTTGCGGATCATAGATTTTCTCTAAACGCTCCCAATCCTTGGGGCGATTATCAATCAAATAATGTGTGACCTTCTCTGAGCCGTATCGTTGTCTCTCGGTGCATTTAACACAATCCGTCATTATGGCCTCGGGCATTATCTCTAAAACGAACGAGTTAACTGGTTAAATCTCAACTTGGAACCACATTTACCCACCCTTTAGCATTTTGGCATCGGGCGTACAGGGTCCAGTGCTCTCCAAACACTTGATGTAGTTATTCAGCAATCGCTCCTGCGTCAATATCTCATCCAAATCCACATTATCGAATTTATTGTCATAGGCGCCGCCTGCCATTGGTACCGCTGGGGCAGCTGTAGTGGCCGGTGGATGTGGCTTGGCATCCACCCCAAACAGCAACATGGCCAACAGCAGAGTAATCATACTTTTTGCCAGGCGTTGACTTGGACGTGACATTTTCCAAACTTGCCATTAACTGGGCACAACCCACGCCTTTTATAGATAAATTCCAACCAACTTACCTGGTCGAGATGATGCGATGTGCGTGTCGCCAGCTAATTTGACTTTCAACCAATTGAACGTCAATTAAATGAATTGAATTTGATTGCCAGCGATTTGTGGTCACCCTCAGTCCCCCCCAAAACCGCCAACCTGCTAGTCAAGTGCAGCAAATTGTGGCAGTCACACGAGTTTACCTAGCTAGAAAGGAAGCGATTCCTCTTCTTTGAAATGACAGCGTGAAAAGCATTTAACTGTAAAAGCTGACAGTGCGCCCTGAATTATTGTTAGCGCTCGACAAGCGAGACAAAGTAAGAAAGGGACAGAGAAAGAGAGAGAGAGATGGGCAGTGTAGGAATCTTTCTTGGTTGCAGCTGAGAACATCCGCTGGGAGTTTGGGAAGACAAACCTCTTTCAAGCTCGTTTCTTAACAAAAAGTTTTTGAAGCCAAACATCGAGTTTGGCAGTTTTATTAAATTTTATGGTGGCATACAAAAAAGTAGGCAAAGTTGATTTA
The DNA here is from genome assembly GCA_037044535.1 of Lordiphosa magnipectinata. NCBI lineage: Eukaryota > Metazoa > Arthropoda > Insecta > Diptera > Drosophilidae > Lordiphosa > Lordiphosa magnipectinata. Next base: position 80,101 of record JBAMBO010003184.1, on the reverse strand, counting down.
CGTCTTTATGCACATGCACAGTTTAAGATATGTTTAGTTGAATCATCAATGTCATAGTGAAATGCTAGCCCCCCAAGCCCCCATTTGTTGACAAAAGTAGAGTAATCCCGCTTTTTCTGGAACCGTGAACAGTGGGTGTCATTTCATGAACTCAATTTGTAAGCCCGTTGTTCGATCTTCATCAACGTTTCGGTGTCGTGTTAATAACATTTTGTGCTCAACAAGGAAACATTTGGTGTCATTTTGCAAACTTTCGGTCTTCTTTTGGAAACATGTTGGTTACGTATTTAGACCACTTTGGGCTTATTTTGGGACCATTTTGGGAATATTTTTGGAACATCTGGGGTTCATTTTGAGAACATTGCGGTCTAGTTTTGGGAACATATTGCGTTCATTTTTTGGTTATACGTTTGGAACAATTCAGGCTCACTTCGGGAACAAATCGGTCTCATTTTGGAAACATCTTGGGCTCATTTTTCGAACATATTTGGTTAATTTTTTGGAACATTTCAGGCTCATTTCGGGAACAAATTGGTCTCATTTTGGATACATCATGAGCTTATTTTTTTACATTTATGGATTCTGCATTTGTGACGTTTTTTTTATACCCTTGCAAAGGGTAATATAATATTTTTATATAATTTTTTATCGACAAGAGGCGTTTTTCCATGAACGACGGGCTTGTTTTGTGAACGTAAATTCACGAACGAAATCGTTCAAAGAGAAGTCCGCTTGGGCTGGGTTTTGGACGTTCGTTTTTTTCTTAGTGTAGGAATCCCATCACTTCTTATTATATCCGCCAAAAACAGTCATTTTAAACTCCTTAATTGAAGCCTTCAAGAAGGCTTTTTTTAGGGTATTCCTCTGGCCTGACTGACCTGACTAGTCGGTGAACTGAACCGAACCTCTACCTTGTAGAGGGTATATGTTTGCAACGCATAGAAGGAATCATCTCCGACCACATAAAGTATATATATTCTTGATCAGCATGACGAGCTGAGTAAGTTTTGAAGCTGTCGAGCTGAAATTTTGTACAGAGTCTTCTTTTAGCTGCTCGCTGCTAATATGTCGAAAGCCGGATGACTACTTCTTGTAGCTCCCATAGAAACGATCTGTCGAAAAATGGGTTTTAGTGAGAAAAACATTTTTGTTTTCAATGCTAGCATGCTTTAACTCGGTCATTATTCAAATTATATGTTTTCAAACTGATCTGCGAAGTTTGGTTAGAGCGAGCATTTTCAAGTGTATTAAAACTTCGGCAAAGACAAAGTTAGCTTTGTTTTCTCGTTTATTTTAAAGATGGCAACACAAAGCGAATTTATGCTTAATTTAATTTCGTTTAATAATTTCTTTATATCGAAACTAGCGTCTAAGAATCTTGAAGTAAAGTTCAGTCCAATAGAGTTAATGAAAATCGTATAAAACAACAAATTTATTTCAGATTGTAGCAGCAAGTCTTGCAGACAATCAATTTCGCACACCAAAAAATAAGATAAAATTGATGCGTAACCGCAGCTACTAACGCTAGAGTATTATACCAGTTGAATAAGTTTGCATAAAAATTTAAACATGTACTAAAAGATAATTACGCACTAAAAGGGTCGACAAGGAAAAACATATATTAGTTTTTTCTATAAAAATGTTTTATAGGTTTTTAAAATTAGATGAAATATAGTGTTTTTTATACGCGCTAGTTTCCATTTAAAAATTGGAATTTAATTTTGCTATAAATAAAAAACGGCTCGATATTTTTCACAGGTTGAACATTTTTTGGAAAGGTTGGTTCATGTCAAATATTTATGATACGATCCACCCAATTTTTGAGAACATTTTCAATTGTTTCGGAACGTATGCCAGCAATAGAAACTCGAATCTCGTTCTTCAACTCATCAATTGTTTCAGGATTGTTTGCATAACATTTGTCCTTGATAGGATAATATTCTAACGGTGTCAGATCACAGCTTCTTGGCGGTCAATTAACATCTCCATATTTGCTGATTATTCGATTTTCGAAGATAGGGTGCAGAAGATCGATTGTGGCGTACGCTGTGTGCCACCGTCTTGTTGAAACCAAATATCGTCCAAGTCTTCCGCTTCAATTTCCTCGAAGAACCAATCACTTAACATTCACCATTCACGGTGACGGTGGCTCCTTTCTTCATTTAAAAAAAAAAAAGTGGTCCAATGATGCCTCGAGACCAAAATCCGCAACAAACAGTGACACGTGGTGGGTGCATTGGCTTCTCGACGACGATGTGCGGATTTTCTGTGCCCCAAATGCGACAATTTTGTTTATTAACATAACCACCGAGGTGGAAATGTGCTTCATCCGAAAAGATGATTTTTCGGTATAATTCACCATCTTCGACCAAACGATCTACCGCCCAATTTGCGAACTGTAGACGATTCGGATGGTCAATTGGCTTTAGCTGCTGCACCAATTGAACTTTGTATGGCTTCATGGCAAGGTCTTTATGCAAAATTCGCATCAAAGAAGTGCGCGAAATGTTCAATTGTTGAGATCGATGGCGAGTTGACGTTGATGGTTGATCAGCGCATCGGACGAGTACGTACACGGGTTGGTTTATCCACCAACATTCCAGTTTCACGAACTCGCTTCACGAATTGATCCACAAATTGAGTTTTCGGAAAATTTTTTTTGGTTAAATTCTTTTTTTTTTCAAATTTCGCACAGTTTGAGTAGAGGACTCGCCACTTTTGAAATATGTTTTTAATATTTCCCAACTTTCTTCAAGCGAATAGCGATCCATTTCGTAAATGTCAAAGTTTTTACTAAATATTAGTCGCTTTCCGAATGACATTTGACGTTTTTTAAGTCAAATTATGTATAGTTCAATTTCCAAACACTAGATGGACCACCAGGGCAGTGCCGTTCGGGTGCTGGTTCGGGAAACCATATATTTCTAAGGTTCAATATATATAATACGGTTCAGGAACGTTCCACTTAAAGTCAAGGTTCGAACCCTTCCTCAAATCTAAGGCTCCATTCCAATCCAAAGTTTTGGTTCGAACCTTATTTCGAGTCTGTCGACTGGATTCTCGACGATTAGTGGAAGATAAAGCGACAACTTAAAAATAAGTTTTGTTAATACCGAAACCGTTACAAAATACGTTGTCGTTCACACAAGCAGTTCAGTGAACGTATCACGTTATCACAGCCCGGGTTAATAACATTTGCAACATTGTACAGCAACGATTCAATACTTGTTCATGAAGTCAAATTTGCTCATAGCTGTAAAAATAGTTATACAGGCATTTTCCCAATTTAACGACTTTTTGAAAAGTAAATCAAACGCAATTCCGCTTCGGTTTCGTTTTCGCGTTCTCAATTTCGAATGAAATTGCTCTCTTTTTTTTACTTTTTGGAACCACTGAACTGGTCCAAACGAGATTGGCATTAGATACATAAGAGAGAAACCGCAAGTCGCAGCGAAACGATCAAAAATAGAACAGTCGATGATGCGAGAGGCAGACTTTTTCGATTTGGCTGTCACTGCCAATTTCTGGACATCTTAGACAAAAAAACTCTTTGTAAATCAGTTAAATATTTAAATGATAATCAAATTTCACCAACAATTTTTAAATTGATCACAGAATAAGGAAACTTTACTTTATGTACATCTAGTAACTGTACGAGTGCGTAATTTATTAGATAGATAGATAGAAGGATTCTTTATTATTTTGATTATGACTAAGTATTTACTTATGTTAACGCATTTACAAGAATCGATAATGGCTTATAGCCGTCTGCCCCATGATTAACCATCACAATATACACAATTTTAATACATTCTGGACACAATAAAACATTATTTTTGGATAATTAATTAAAGATAAACATATTTATAGGATAAAGCTTCGCTGGGTCTCATGCAGAACTAGTACACTGGGCTGTCCCACTCATCGCAAGATACCCAATCGTTCATTCCACACAAATCCTGCTAAAAACTGCTATTATTTATGTTCTATATTTAATTATATTACATATTTAGTGAGTTTAGCTGGCTCCAGGTCCGAAAAAGTTGCGTTTGTTCACTTTTTGGTGGTACAATGCATAAGTTGTTTACAGTTGTGAACAAACGCAACTTTTTCGGACCTAGAGCCAGCTAAACTCACTAATTAAACATTAGAAAAGCCAAATAAATTGAATTTTTTACATATATTTAAAGATTGACCCAATCCCTTTGGCCATTTAATGCGTCTATTACTTCTTTATAAGTTAGGGATGTTTGTGTGTAATTTGGCAATTACTTTTCATTCCACCGAAACTTTTTCGATTTGGTGTTGCGAGAACACGAATTAACGTACACACCTGATCATATTAATAGGTACACACAACAACTCTGACTTTAAGGTAACAGAAAACAGTTTTATTCATTGTTTCAAACTTAAAATTTGTTCTCATTGGTTCTTAAACTATTTGTTTTTAATAAAATAAACTTAATTGTAACATAGAATAATAATATATCATAAAAGAGATCATTTTGTGTTTCAGATACGTTTTCAGTGTGATCATAATAATAGGTACACTTCATGTGTTGGTAAGAAAAAAAATTTTAATTTCCATTTTGTGTTCTTTTTTTAGGTAAATTAGTATTTCCTAACTTAGTATCCAGTGTATCCACCTCTATTTTTGGCCACTTCTGCTATTCTTTTTGGCATACTTTTAATAAGAGCCTGGCAGGTCTGTATTGGTGTCTCATACCACAGTTTTTGGACACCTTCCCATAATTTTTGTTTATTTGAAAATGAATGTTTTGCTAATTTCTTTTTTAGGTCTCCCCACAAGTTTTCAATGGGGTTATGGTCGGGGGATTGGCTTGGCCACTTCAGAACGTCAACTTGTTGGTCCTCGAAAAATTTAGATAACAGCCTTGACGTGTGTTTAGGATCATTATCTTGCTGAAATACCCAACGTAATGGCATATTTTCCTCAGCATACGGTACCATAACTGTTTCCAATATGGATTTGTACTCTTCAGCATTCATTTTGTTCGTAGTCTCATAAATAGGACCTACGCCGTACCAGGAGAAGCAACCCCATACCATTATATTGCCACCTCCATGTTTGACTGTTTTTTTTGTAAACCGTGGATGGAATTCCTTTCCATTAGGGCGTCGAACATTCCTTTCACAGTCATTCCCAAACAAATTAATCTTGGTTTCATCGCTCCATAATATGTTTCTCCATTTTTTCTCCCTGGTGCATCCTACCCAGTCTTTGTGGTCCCTTGCAAAACTTTGCCTCATGGTGATATTTTTTTTGCGCATAAGTGGGACTTTTCTGGCAATTCTTCCTGGTTGGTTGGCATCTTGTAGTCGTCTTCGTATAGTTGGAGCACTAACAGAATTCCCAATTTCGACTTAAATGGGTCCTTTTTGCTCAAAGTTACTATGTAGAGGTCAAGGGTTTCTGTTGTTTTTTGTGGCCTTCCACGGGTTTCCTGTCTTGGTTTTCTTTCTAATGCATTTTTAACAAAATTATGGGACCTGTTCATTAATTTGGCGATGGCTCGTAAAGAGTTGCCTTCTTTTCTCAGACTAAGAACCAATCGAGCTTCTTTAGTACAATGAGAATTTCGACCCATTTTTTCTGAAAAAATAATTATTTAATTCTCTGTATTGACAGGAGCTATAGTTAATTTACCTTTAGTTACCAAAAGATCACTGATTACAAAATTATTCACTTGATACTTGTGAGAAACGGAGACTGTACCTATTATTATGATCAGGCGAAATGTGTGGTGGACTCGCAATTTATAGAAAAGCTTTGATATACGGGGCAGCCCCTCTTTCAACTCTTTGTCACAGTGTGGCCAGACATTGACAACACCAAAAAACCAAAAATTAAAAAGTTCTCAACACTTAAAGTACGAAAAAACCATCTATAATTAAAAAATTCCGGTGTGTACCTATTAATATGATCAGGTGTGTATATAATATACGATATGATGCAATTTTCGTTCGGTTAGGCTTCAGTTTCGGGAGGTTATTAATTTATAGGGTTCTGTTCGTTCGGTTCTAAGGGGTTCGGTTGCAGAGCGAACCAACTCTTTGTTCCACGGTATTCGTTCCTGATCATTTTGCAGGTCTGCTTAATACTTAAGCAAGTAGTGACTGCTGAGAGAACTGAATTAATTGATATTTTTTCCAAGAAAATGTTCTGAGCCCGTTTACCATTAAAAGGGTCAAACCTTAAGAGGCTAATGTCAGATTAGTTGGTAAAGGATCTTTAAATAATACCCATTTGATGCTAAGGGGACTGTAATGACAGTAACAAAACATTTGAAAAATAGTGAAAATCTTCAATTAATTATCGCTTCACTCCATTGAACACACCTTTCATTTCAACACCTTTTTGTTTGTTCTTTGATGTTGACCCCTTAATCTTTGGGTTATACATACTAAATCAATCATCAACAGAAAAGACAAATTTCTTTGTAACCATTTTCGGTAGCTTTCACGTAACTTAATTAGCATAAATGATGAGCATCATCATGGCCATCATCAACGGCCCACATCCGAAAGAGTCTGGCTTTAGGGCCAGTGTCAAAGAAGTAAAACAAAAGAGTCGAATCAGAGACGCCGCCTCGCCTGATGACCAGGTCAACCGCAGAGAAGTCGGTGAGAGAATTTTTCCAAGATGCCAGAACACTCACTCTTAGCTTCCACTCCAGTGTGTGCGTGTGTGTGTGTGTGTGTGTGTGGACTGTGTCTAGAGCTCTAACTAACCAACTAACTAACTTAGTTGCCTGGCTAAGAACAGTTCTGACTGTTGAGGATTGCGGACGTGTTTCTGGCGCGCTGTGTGCTATTTATTTTTGTTTTTTGTTTTTGTTTTCCTGTGTTATCATTCCGCATTAGCCACAATTTCAAGTTGAAGTGTTTGACAATCGTTTTTCGAGTGACCCACTTAAAAGATTTTTACGGTATCGACCAGTTTTCAAGGTCACCCAAAACCAAAATTCATTTGTTAAAGTGTGTGTGTGTGCAAAAAATAAAATTGAACAATCATGAGAAAATGGGATTTTAAGCTGGGAATTATTAACCTGTAGAAAGACCAATTGGAACAATTGGAATGATAAGTGTATAACTGCTGGCAAAACACGCAACACACAGCCAACCGGTTGGCCAGAGAGTTACCCGCTTTCCCCCAAGGCCCCCCCCCCTTCGTTCCTGTCATTCGAGTCGAGTGCTTTCAAAGCCTTCGCCCCAAGCCAACAGAGCTCTGCCGCCCCTCTCTGTTGTTGTTTATTTGTTTGAACTACTCGTATTATTCAGTGAAGTTCAGTGTACACTTGCATTTGTATTGTTTAAACAAATAACCCAACTAAAAAGTCAACAAAATGACTTGCAAGGCATCAATGTCTTATTTGCTGAAATTGGAGCAAATGGTAAGCGATCGAGTGTTTGTTTTTCAAAGAATGGTAGTAGAAATTGGAAGAGGTGGGGTGGATATGAGTTTAGGATGGTACGATCAAAGGCAGCATTTGTTTTTTTACCGAAATTATAAATTTATAAGCTTTACCCAATATTTAATTTGATTTATTAGAAGTCTGTCTAGGGGAACTCGAGCTTGTATCTCTAACTACCTAGAAACATGATAAACAATAAGCTACAAATTATAGACCTTTAATGAGTGAATCCCTTTTGCGAGCGATGTTGCTTTTATTCTAAATATTTTATCCCTTAACTCTAATCTTAACTAACATGGTGTGTGTAAGGCACCATGTGAATATAAATGATCTGCCTTGGTCTAAACGTTGGTTTTTCGCACAACGCATATCAAGTGCTTACCACCGGATGACCTCTTCAAGTGGTGTCTCGGCTATCCTGATCCTTGTCGTTGTTGCTATTAATATTCAATGTTATTACAAAAAGTGATATGTTTATGAGTTGTTTTCTAAATATGATATTTAATGCTACGTGTGGACCGAGTCAAATATCATGTTCAAGTTTGAACATGATCTCTTTGTTGAGTTGATGAGTTGTGTAAGAGCTTCTGATTTATACACACGTTGTGCCTTACAAACCAAGCGTTAGCTAAGATAGAATAGAAGTACTGAATGAAGGGATGATTGTGATTGCAAGTGTAATTTAGTGCATCTATAGAAATTATTTTTAATGTTTGTTTGCATTGAATTCAAAATGTGACAAAATGACAAAGCCAAGTATTTCCGTTCATTAAAATTATTGTTAAATATGTAAAGATCCGCATTTACAATTCTGATGTGGATGTGTGTACAATGTATTTTTGTTAATAAGTACTTATCAACTGTTTGCCATAAATGGGCTCCATTCATCCAAATCAACCCACACCGAAATAAGCTAAAGACCTCTTTACACGTGCGCTTTGAGTAGCTTAACAAGCTACAAAGAATTGATATAAGTACAATCTTGCAAGCAGGGATGAGTGGACATTTTATTTGACGACTCAGTTCGTCATAAGCAAAGCTTTCTTTTGTTCGTTACAAACATCTGAAAGGGTATATAAATTCTTTTTAATACAATTACAATCGGGGTGTCCTCTTGGATAAGTGAAGTTACAATAATAATTCCGGCTACTAGATCATTTGGAAGTAAAACCATACGCATTAAATCTACTTAGCTTTGGCTCAACTTTCGGCATCTAATCTAGTAACCGTACATATTTCTCAGGGATTAAAACCAGGGATTAAAACCGATATTGGCCTATAGCTAATTTTAACTATAAAGGAAACGGACAACCAAATAACCGTAACCGAAATATAGCAATTGGTCGAGTAAGAGACCTTAACCGACACCGAAAATCGTTTCGGTTTTTAACCCTGTTATTGCTGTCCCTTCACATCAAGCAGCTTTAATTAAAAACGTTCTTCTCCAGTTCAAAACTATTTTAAGCACTTGACTTTTTTCGTTAATATAGCATCTCTTGATTATAAAATCTTATCAGATTCTTTGATTTAAGAACTTATCGGATGATTAACTCAATATATAAGCAACTGAAACAAGAATATAGCAGACGCAAAAACGACACAATTCCCACACGGTTTGGATCAAAACTTTGCTTGAAAAATATTTATTTGCAGGACTAGAGTTTCTTTCGAAAGCAGTTTGATGAAAATTTTTTTGCATGTATTTTTTAACGACCTTTATAATAATCAAACCTTCAAGTTTTTGCCGGCTCCAGGTCTCGCTATGTTTGTACATAACTTTAAATCAGGGACACACCACACAACAAAGGAGGTTAGTTGACCGTACAGCTGTTTCAATGGTATCTCTACCATATCATCAGCGGCCTTCACCTGATATCACAATTAGAAAACAACTCCCTCCTCATGCCTGTAATGCCATAATCGCTTGGGAACTCCAATGCAACTCAACAGCAAAAACAGACACAACGAGCAAAAGTCGCGCTGTCTGTGGCCTTTGTACGTGTGTGTCCCCCAATGGTCTTACAATGTTAGTGAGAGAGATCTTCTCCTATCATCCTATCTATCAGCTCTTGTTTGCAAATATGGCGAAAAACGAAAATGTTGAGTTTTCGGAACTCAAGGACTTATGGAGGCCACTCTAGGCATAAATATGTGGATTTATAAGCTGTTTTCGATAGAGCAGTACCAATGCATCTTTCAAAATTCAAAGGCGCTGTATAAGTACAGCAGAAAGTGTCCCAATCGGCCTCTAAAGTCAAAATCCTCTCGATTTATGACTTGTTTTTCATAATAAATCATCCCGTTTAAGCTAGCGGGGTTTATTGGATAAATATTTTAGCTATTTGAGCATATAGCCAACATATGATCTAATTATGTGATTTTTATGGCATTTATATAAGTTTGTTTGGCAAAGTTACAGCCTGTTTAAGACGACAATACATATTTCACTTTATGGGAGGAAAACTAGATTCACATTGAAAATTTGTGTGGAAACTGTGAAAAGGTTACTTGATGCAACGTAGAATTTATCATCTACATGTAAACATGTAACAATATATGCTGCATCAAGTAGCCTCTTTACAGTTCCTATACAGATTTAGAGTGACAATCTAGTTTTCCTCCCATAAATTTATTTTTGATTTATTTTGACAAAAAAAATTCCTGGTGCTACAAGCAGCCACAAAAGCAAGACATTTGATTTTAAATTGACTTATCCTGCTTACATCTTATCTTCTAGTATTCTAATATCAAGCAAACAAACAATAATTTTTTAATTTAAAGATCTAGTTTGCAAGTGTATTTTCAATTTTTCCCTAAATTGCGTTGCACTACTAATATTCTTTATGTTGGTTGGTAGTTGGTTCCACAACCTAACAGTATTAACAAAGAATTGTCGCTCCGAACTAGCAAGTTTATGGCGTACTGCTATTAAGTTCGTAGTTCTTATCGATGTGTCAAAACTAATCTTGTCATACAAATATGATGGTTCTCTAGTATTTGTTATCTTATGCAGAAAAATAAGCGATCTGTATATTGTAAATGGTTTAAAGTCAACACTGTATATTTAAATAGCAAGGTGTCTTATATGGTCAGTTCGTCTTATATCGTGAACATATCTAGCTAAATTGTTAAATGTAACGTTAAGCCTTCTTTGGAAGGCAGCATCACAGTTTCCAAATATTTCAAGCCCTTAGCACAGTGTAGGTATCAAGTATGTCTTTGCGATCAAAAGTCTGAGTTTCGTCAGTAAATAATTCTTAGTCAAAGAAAGTTGTCTAAGTACTCCATACGTTTTACCAGTTGCTCTAGTCACATGATTACTCCAAGGTAAAGTATCGTTAAATGTAATATAAGCATAAGTATCTTAAAAAATGTATAATAATTTTACGATTAGGATAAATCAGTTGTTTTTAAGGATTTCTTGTATATTACAATACACTTGCACTTTGTAGGATTGAATGACAGCCCGTTACATTTAGCCCAATCCTTAACACTTAACAAATCTCTATTACAAACATCTACACCATTGTTGACAACGCCTCTACACAAAAAAGGACGGTTGAACCCAGAAAAAAGACAAAAAAAAGGGCAGATTTTTTTTAAAAGGATAAAAAAAACAGGTCAAACAATGTTTCCTTATTAATATAATAAAGCTTTACAAAATATCATAATGATATTAGACGACCTTTTCAAATTGTAGAAATTTAAGTTTAGCCGGTTCGAGGTCAAATGAAATCAACAGATGTAAATGGTTTTTTTCTAATATAATTCGGTTGCTCACCGGCAACCATCTTCAGAGACAATTATTTTACACGTCTGTGCCGTCTGACGTGGAGTTTCGAATATCTTTATTTTCGTATAATTCATATTGATCATATTATCAGCATCGATTTCGTGTGTATATAATGCATTCGTTCCAATTAACCAAAGACATATATCAGGAACGTGATCATTTTTGCCACACATGTCACATGTTTTGGCAAGCATGTTGAGCACAAAACATTGCTAGTGCTGCCTCCTGACGACAAGTTAAAAGTGGCTGAAACGTTATTTTGTTTACCTGTGCAAAGTGCACTGCATGTTGCATGTGTTTTTATGGTCGATTTTTAGATTTAAACTGCAATTGCAGTCTTTGCAGTATGCCTCCGGATCCTTGGCATCTCGGCACATCCAAATCTTTAATTCACGTTCTCTTAACCAAGATTCCTGACATTTTTTGATTGTAAACGTCTTTCGGCATGCGAAATTTTTTTTTTATACAGAGATTTTGATTTCGCGAGTATTTCCAACCAAGCTCTACCAACAATTCGCTATGACAATGAGCATGGACCTGCCTTCTCGTTTTTTTGAAAACAGCTGATAAACTGTCTTGAAATTATGAAACTCGTATCAGAAGTACCTTCGAGAATTAAGCACACAATTAAAACAAAATGGATGCAAAAAACACGAAACCAAAACTCATTTGAACCGCGCAATGATAAGTCTGATTTCGATTTCACACAAATAAAACAGGGTTCCATCGCTTTAAAAATGCTTTTCGAAGGCGGAAAATCAATTTGAAAGCGAAACCACATAGTTGAAATTGATAAACTGCCTTAGAACAAATAAAAAAGGATGAATAAAGGATAAAATATAACAAAAAATGTCTTTTTTTCCGGATAGGGGACGTTTCAAAAGTTATCCGGAAATTGCAGTTTCAAAAAGGACAGACATTTATTTTAAGAAAATTGCCTTACAACTAGAATTGTCTGACTTTAGAGTCCAATTAAGAAACTTTCTGCTATACTTACATATATAGCGCATTTGATTTTTATACACTTAAAAAGTGTATTATAATTTTGCCCAGAAGTGTGCAAAGCATAGAAGGAGTCATCTTCGACCACATAAAGTATATATATTCTGGATCTGCATGATGAGCTGAGTCTATTGAGCTTTGTCCGTCCGTCTGTCTGTTTCTACGCGAACTAATCCCTCAGTTTTAAAGCTATCGAGCTGAAATTTTGCACAGAGTCTTCTTTTTACTGCACGCTGCTAATATGTTAGAACCGACCGGATCGGATGACTACTTATTGTAGCTGCCATAAAAATGCTATGTCGGAAAATGGGTTTTAGTGAGAAAAACTTTTTTGTTTTCCGTATTAGCGCTCTTGAACTCGGTCATTGTTAATATTATATTTTTTTAAGCTGATCTGCGAAGATTGGTCGAAATCGCTAACCGTTGAAGCGAACTTTTTTAGGTGTATTAAAACTTCGGCACGACGAAGTTAGCTTTGCTTTCTCGTTTAAAAATGCATTGATAGGTGATCTGTCGATAATAGTTTATAAATTCAGATATGTATGCCACACTAGCCTCCATAAATACTAGAGTGCCAAAAATTTAACAAGTTCGTTTTTCCGCTATATCTTGTAAACAAGAGCTGATAGAACAAAACTAATTATGCAGTTTTGTTCAGTTCAATCCGTATTAACATAATCAGATGGAAATCGTCTTTTCAACATGAGCAACAAGCAAACGAACAAATGCCTCGTGAGCGAACAAAAAGCCAGACACGGGCATCGTAAGAGAGCAAGCCGCCGAACATGCTATTTATAGAACACACGTATTCTCTCTCTCTCTATACGTGTGTCGCCTGTGACGCCGGCAGAATTATGAGTTCCTATCCCATGGGATAGGCTTTTGACATTTTGGACAACACTGTTTTAAAGAGATGACAATTTAGAAATTTATCTCCGAAATGTTGCCGTTAATAATAATGATAATGTCCAAATACCTTCGAATTTTTTAAATCTTCATCGACTCAAGTCTAAATTGAACAGCTTTTTTTAAATATGCAGAAATTCTGAACATATTTTACAATTTAATTTGGTACTTTCAAATTTCATCTTTACAACACAAGGCTGCGCTTTATTACTTTATGTCTATTGTATTTTGACGATTATCTTTTGTAATAAAATGTATTAATGTCATTATTTTAAGTGAAACTTCTAACTTATGATTTATGTATACAGAATATCTGTAAGGGTATCCATAAAAAAGTTACACCTTCGCCTCTTGTTTTCGTCTCCAACTCAAGCATTTTGCGACTCATGATTGACTACTTAGTTAGCTGCGATATTTTGTTTGCTTTTTGTTTTCTGCTTCCAAATCTTGTGCCCACCTACGTGATTAACCATAAAATATTCCCAATGACTTGGAACCACACAAACACACACACACACTCACACACACACACAGCCAAATGCAAATTGTGCGCAAAGTCATTTCAAGTGCTCATTAAATCCAGAACTCATTGGAATGCCTCAAGTATATTGGGGGCCTTCCCACTTCGCTGATAAATTTTTTTAGCGCCAACCACAGACGTGGTATGTAAGAAAATTTAACAGCGCACACAAGTGAATAACGAACAATTCAAGGTACGAACATTGGCAATTTTCCGCCCAGCTTTTTGGCAAATTAGAATAGTGTTTGTGTCCGCCTGTCCACTTAATGTGGCTTAATTTGATCACGTCAGATCATTAGCGCACACAATTGCCATCATTAAACGATAGTACGGGTATGTATCCAAGTATATGGGCAGCCGATCGTAGCTCGATTATGATTTTGACATTTGTATATGGCGGCCTTTGCTGTTGTTCCCACAGTCTTAACCCAGAAAACTCGTGACGGAACCGTTGCCTCATTGCGCGTCTAACGGCCGCAAAACTTTGGCAAAAATATTTTCACCAAAATCAATAAGAGAAGCCAAATGTTTGTTCTAGTTCCCCCCGAAACGGCGTTTGGCTCGAAGCCAGCTACAGTTATCAAAAAAAAAAAAAGAAATACAAAAAAAAAAACGAGTAAAGTCAACGCTGGTTGTGGCTGGAGTAGTTCGACAATGGAGCTAACGGGCGCTACCGGCTGCTGCTGGCGGCTGGTGCCTGCCTAACGACCTCAAAAAACCAGTCGAGAGATGCTTGAAGTTACATAGATACAATGCAACAGTGAAGACTCACAAGAAGACTGTTATCATAAGCATAAGCATTTAAGCATATGTTTGACCAGGTGTATCGATTTATATGAATGCGTCGGTCTCCGAGACTATAGAAGATGGATATCAGATATACCACAATCAACTTTAAGTGGCACAATTTTCAAGTTGAAAATTTTAAAGTTATAATTATATATATCGATTCTGCAAATCTCAAAAAGATCTAACAAGAAACTAAGAAGTTATGCCCAAATCGTAAATCGTTGGGTAAAGGTTGTTCATTTTACTGAACAGGTTCACTTGTTCTTTTTTTCTAAGTGAGTCAACGCACACAAATTGCTCACTTTTTAAATTGTTAACTTGTTCAGTCGTTCACCTGTTCAGTTGTTCTTGTTAAGTTGTTCTAGGTCTATGGCGGAAGGTTGTGTGAAGGTTGGATTTTTAAAGGGGTGGTTTTCTGTCCACAGAACAACACACAGACAGACGGAGCAGCTCACAGAGCAAGGCAGACAAAACAATTCACAGAACAAGAGATTGAGAACAGCTCACAGAGCAAGGCAGACAGAACAATTTACAGAGCAAGAGATTGAGAACAGCTCACAGAGCAAGGCAGAAAGAACAAAAATGAACAATTGAAGAAAAACATGTTCACTTGTTCAGTTTAAGGAACAACTCAATTTTGTTCACTCACTCATGAACAACCCTCCATGAAACTCATGAAACTCCTCCATGTATTTTTTCGTAGGCAGGCAAATAAATGAAAACACAAAATATTTATAGGGTACAGCGCTCTTAATTGCTTATGTTTCTTCTGTTTGTTAAAGTAGGGAAGAAAAAAACGACTAGCAGAGTTCTTGGTCGATCGGGATAGAATACTTAAATTAAGTACAAAACATTCTAAAATCGAAAAACAACCTTTAATATTATTAAAGTAAGAACAAATGTTCTTGAATCAAGAACTTTTCGTACTTACAGCAAGCCGAAAATTTTTAGAAAAGTGCTTTCTTAATTAAATTACAAACAATCTGGGATATTGCGTTGCGATCACTGAGCGACCGTTGGATAAATAGGCCTCTACGGCAAATGCTCTTTGCACGTTGCTCCACCGCATGATCACGCCTGACTGGGAGGTAACCTTTCGAATGAGACCACGCCCAGCCCTCCAGGTTATCGTTGAGCGGAATGACGCTCATTTCAGATACGGGAGTTATGTTGCCCCAGCCTGTATATATGTATCTTTATGAAATATAATGCATCGATGGTAGCTGTGCAAATCAAACTACGAGTATGAAGAAATATGAACACATAAAAAATCTTTAGGTAAGATCCATGATGTAGTCGAAGAACTGATGGACGAGCTTATGGAAAATCTAACTGCAATTGTTTACTTTCGGCGAGGAACCAAGTTTTGTGTTCCCAATTCAGTTAACTGTCAAACCAATGTGCTGCTATTTTTCAATGAAGGTTGCCGATTCTCCAAATGCTCCGTGTTTTTAAGAGTTAGTTCGCTTCGTTTATCGAATTGATCCATGCTTTGTGCCGACTGTATTTCGACCCCAACTTGAGTTCCTTTTTTGTTTGGAGTTGTCGGATAAAAATGCATCAATAAGTAAAGCTGCGACTATATCTAGGTCTTGTTAGAGAGTGTTTGGAGCTATTCAGGGGAAAATGTGTACAATTTATTTACTGGCCAGATGCAGCTAAACAGAAATTGATTTGAATTTAATTGGTGTGACCGCATATTTAGAAGACAAAAATCTCCAAATTTTGTAAACATACCCCAGGGTAGCAAAAAGGTCGTAATTTGTATATTCTGTACCAAAGGTACACAGAGGTAAGTTTGTGCAAAAGTGTGCAACAGGGAGAAGGAATCATTTCCGAACCAATAAAGTATATATATTCTTGTTCAGCATCAACAGCCGAGTCGATATAGCTATGTCCGTCTTTATGAACGCAAAAGTAAAGTATATAAAAGTATGATTAAAAACATTTTAAAATAGTTAGAAATGTAATAGATATCAGGGCTGCAAACAGAAAATTGAAGAGATCCGGTTCCCCGGTTCGAACCAGAATATCTCGATGGTTAATGTTCAAAAATTTTAGGTTCGAGGTTTTCGGCCTAAGGTATTGGTTCGAGCCTTGGTAAGGCCCACGACTTACCCAAATATTCGAGCTTCAATAAAATACTCGTTGAATATTCGCAAACTTTCCAAAAAAAATAGAACTTTTACGAACCAATGAAATAAAGATTCGCGTAATATTCGCCAAAGTGCTTAAGAGTGTTTGACTGGCGTTTGTGATTCTTTTGGCCAACTAACGTAACCGTTATTAATACTGCCATAAACTGAGTGAAAGATCGTTTTTATTCGAATTAGTTTCCAGAAACTCTCGTAGGCGACACAATTTACGAAGGTTTTGCACTAGGTCAAATTTGTAGTTGAACCGAACCGACTATTTTGATTTGAAACAAGTTCAGGTTCAGCTATATTTCTCACGTGGTTCGATTCGCAGTAATTCAAAATGAGGAATTCCAGTGTTAAACCGGTTCGGTATTTTTGAAACCTGTGGTACAAAAGTTCCAAAATCATTTGAAGATCGTTCCATCCATCCTCGGGATAGAACTCTCTACACATTTCGATCAGTTCTTGATAATATTTCTAGCTTTTTCTACTTTAAGTGCAACATAGGGGTGTCACTTGCGACCTTTAAGCTACAAACCAAAGAAACAACTTGTCGAGTAACCATAAATCGATGGCAAACGATTCACAGGTGTAAAGTATCTAGGCTTCCATGGGGGACATTACTCGACACTGCCTAATCGGGAGACACGCCGCGAGGCCTGGCATCAGACACAATAACTTCTGTAGAAGCAGCAATTCAGTGGATGAAGAGGAGAGTGTACAGCAGCTCTTCTGTCACTATCCAGCTCTCAGCAGAAGGCGATTCCTAAACGATATATCTATCAGACATCTCTGAAATTTAACGGGACAGACCCTCCCTCTACGATCACAGCGTAGAAAGGGTTATATGGTACCACAACGGGCCTTCGATGGCCTAAGTGAAGAAATGGGATCTTCCCATTTCAACCATTGCAACCTAACCTAACCTAACTTTAAGTGTGACCATTTCCGATTGGCCACCTACATTTAAACGTTTGAAATTTTTTTTAGCACAATCTTTCTCTAAACTTTTTCTTATACGGTCACTCTGTCTTAATGCATAAATGTGCATTAGTTCCGAGAATAGCGAAAAAGTTATATCAATTGGAGGGACTCAAAGCTTCTTTACAGATGTTCCAAAAGATGCAGATGCAAGAAAACTTCATCAGCAACCGATAATCTTATTGAGTTATTGGCTAAACTTATCCTTTATCTGTCACATAAACTAACAAATAACAGAGTATATTTTAAGTTTATCTGACACATATCAGCTATATGAAAGAAGAGAAATCGGCCCTAAGTCATCAAGCGCTAAAAAATCTCGAAACATTATCTAAACTCTCTTCTTCTAGTTCCAATCCCAAGTGGGACATAGGGCATCAACTATTCCTCTCCAGCGAACTCTGTTGTTAGCTGTCGCTTTGAGTTCTCCCCAACTTTTCCCGATGCATTCCGTCTCTCTACCGACAGTCCTCCTCCAAGTTTCTTTGGGTCTGCCTGGTGTCCGCCCGACTCCGTCCAACGGGTGGTTTTGGACGAACAGCCAATTGAGCAAGTTCAGCAATTCAGCAATTACCTGGGTAGCGTAGTCGCTGTTGATGGAGGGACGGAACTGGATGTGGATTCGTGCCTTTGGGATGCTGTCAGCTGTTTGGCGATGCTCGTCATATCCACGCTGGCTCAAAATCAGGCTCTTCAAGTCCAACGTAATGCCAGTGCTCCTATACAGTTCTTCCACTTGGAAAATTACAACTTCCATAGTGTCAAAACTCCAAACATTTGTGACGCATATTCTGCATTTTCTGGCCTGACAGAATACGGAATTCCGAGCTACTCAGACGAGCGAATATGGAGAGTGTCGACACAATATCTAAACTGATGAAGCAAAAACAAATTTGTTTTGCGAACGAAAAGGCAAATTGTTTCAACCAAAATAGTGGCAACATAAGGGTTTGGAGCTGTTTTTCGTGGCCCGGAACATGAAATTGGATGAATTTGCTTACACAGATTTGTTGAAGAATGTTATGTGCTGATGGTCCAAAATTTGTAAGGGAATGTAAACTGATCTGAATCGCATCAAAAATCTTTATTATCCATGAATGTAACATCGAGTGGCAGGTGATGTACCGTTGCGCCCAAGCCGACAGCCCCGTTTTTTATTTTCATAACGAAATACAAAATCAGGCCTATTCCCAATTCTATCAAATCATGCTAAATCATTATAAAAAAAAGTCCATTTCGTATAATCACTTATGGAGTTTTCACTGTAGACGTTTTATCGTATGGTACAGTGCAAGCAAAGTCGGCACTTGTGTGAGATAAAACAGTTGTTGTTGTTATTGTTTTTTTTTTTTTGTCAAGTGTTCAGCATTCTTCCGATGCAGAGCTCAGGTGAGCTGACGCTGCCTAAACACGCATATTTTACGGGCATTTTTGTGCAAAAATTTATTTCTTTTTCGTTGTTTCTTTCTTTCTCTCGCAAGCGATTTGTATTTATTGAATGTGAACAAGTTTTGCGACGTCACTAAAGCCAACATGTGGGTCACTTAGCCAGTATGGCAACAGGTTGTTGGTGGTGTTGGTGTTGCCGTTGCAGCTGCAACAGGTGGGCATTCAGTTGTTGCTTCTAAGCTTCCATTAGAATGATTATTGGAACACATCTACATACATATTATGTATGTAGCTCAGCTTAGTTCGGCCCAGCGTGCGTTTTAATTAATGACTTTAACCTGATTTGTAAAACACAGAAAATAAAAACAAGCAAAACCCTAAAACAGGTGAAAGTACGACTAGCCGAAATACTATCAAGCATAAATACAAAACAAAAACAAAACAAAACAAAGGCGAGCAACAGCAACACAAAACAACAAAAAAAAAAAAACAACTGGTTTTCTGAATGCGGCAAAGCTCTAGAAAGTGTTACATAGCATGTAAAGTTGTGAAATTGCCATCCCAGAAAACAAAAACCAAAACTGGGAGACAGACTCCAATGATTAAGCGTTGATTGTTATGAATAGTGAATTGGGAGCACAAATAATGTGTTCCTCCATTAGTGCACTGGCATACATAACACGTACTTTAACTTAGGTGCAAGTGCACAGGCTTCATTTTCGCAAAGTATTTTATGGGCGTGTTGGGTTAATTAAAAGTTTTATGCTTTTACACAGCCATCATCATCGCCAGATAATGGGCCAATAAAAAAAGGCCAATAGTTATACTCTGTGTACCTTCGGTACATTAAGTTTGTGCAAAAGTATGTAACAGGGAGAAGGAATCATTTCCGACCGATTCTTGATCAGCATCAACAGCCAAGTCGATATAGCCATCTCAGAGATGGTAAGAGATAAAGGTTTGACATGTATGGGACATATACTTCTTATAGTTGCAGGCAGATCAAGTTTATTTTTAATTTTTGCCACGCCTACTCCAGCCCTCGCAATTTGGAAAAAACGTCATATCTCCCACAGTTTTTAAAGATAGATGGTTTGTACCTTCTAGAGATAGTTAGTAATTAGCATTATTTGTCGATTTGCCAAAGAAATGATAAAGATTGGATGAACGATACTCAAGTTATGACCAAAAGTCAGTTCCAATCAAAGGTCAGTTTTGAAATGGATGCAGTAGTGGCGCCATCTACTTGTCAGTTTGGTCAGTTTTGAAAATCAAGTAGTGGCACCATCAAGTGCTAAGTTTGGGAAATAACTCAGCTAAAACCTTCCAAAGGTTATTTCCAAATTCATCAAGAATAAGACATGTTAACTGGCCGTTTTTGGCTCATAACTTGAGTATCGTTCATCCGATCTTTATCATTCCTTTAGCAAATCGATAAATAATCTTGATTACTAAATATCTCTAGAAGGTACAGAGTATAAAAAAAAGTTAAAAATGTTAATAAAAATTTTCAAAAATGTTCAAAAAACTTGGCAAAAATATTATAAGAAAAATTATACCAAAATGCATCCGAAATTCAATCATTTTAGTTCTTAAACGAGTCCAAAATGGTCTTAAACTCATTCAAAATAATTTTAAAAGCAGCCCAAAAGTTTGTGAGTAAAATGTTAACCAATTCTTCAAACCGCTCCGGAACCAAACCCCCTAGAACCGTTTCGGTGAGGTGTTTTTCGGTCCATCAAACCGGACCATGTATCGGACCTTCTAAATCTATTACCTCGAGAACCCGAACCGGACCTCTTTTGATTGGAATAAGGTTCGGTTCAGAAAATTATTTAACTAATATTAATATAATATAAATAATATATAATTTTCTTTATATTTTGGCTTGAAAAAATCATTGTTTAGTACTGGATCGGTTAATGCATTATCTAATGGAGATCAGTTTTGTAAGTCATATTCAAACTGGGAATATAACGACCATGAGAAGGAAAATAAAGTGATAGTCAAGTTATAACATGACAATTCAAACTTCTCATATCTATGTTCGAGTCAGAGAACGGTTTCGTTTGATTGCAAAACGCCTGAACACCTGAATTAACTGACTTTGCGCTCTATACATCAAACTTGCATGCACAACATGTTCGCCGTTGAGTTTTATTCAATCATAATGTTGGCACACTGATTATAGTCATGTTCATATTCATTCCAATCAGTGCGGGTGTTTTGTTCGTTTGGCTTAACGACGATTTATTATAAAAAGCCAAAATCACCTCGTATGAATAAACACTTGAAAAGACGATATGGAAAAAGAGAGAGAGAGGGAGAGTGAAAGAGCAATGCTCTGGAATTTTAAGCTGAGTTTTGTTCGATCGAACACATAAGTGTTCGATCAAAAAACTCTATCTCAACCGCTTGATGCTTTTGCCGGTATGACTCTGAATATATTCAACGCTGAGTTTTGTTCGTTGAATAAATATACACATAAACGTTCGATTTAAGAACTCAGGCTCAACCGCTCGATGCGATTGATGGTATGAGCTGAATATATTCAACACTGAGTTTTGTTGATTGATTAAATGTAAGAATTTTTGTGTATGAGGCAATCCAGAAAAAGGTCATTTTTGCAGTTCTCTGATACGAGTACACATTGAAAGGACCGAGGACTTTAGGAAGGGGACGTTTGATTGACAGCGTTACCCTTAGTCAATAGTTGCTGGTAGATTTATCAAATAGTAAATTAAATGCGTCTTCTTTCACAAAAATAAGGCCAAGAAGGTTTAAATTTAAATCGATTTGCTGAAATTGATAGAAAATAGAGGCAAAAATGTTGCAAATATTTCAGATGTTACCCAAGATTCGAACCAAGATCTCAGGTTTGATAAGTTAAGAAACCGGTCATCGAACCGAACCTTATACTTCACGATGGGTTCGAATCTTCGGAGCGAACATTCTGCAGAATTTTTCGGGGTTTGCAGCCTTGATTATAACACATCACCAAAACGTTTAGCCAAGTTTGGCATTCAAGAGAACGCTCCCGGCACCGTACATGCTCAAGTACTACGTGGATGAAAGATCTTTTTAGATGCTGAGTCGGTCATTAAATTAATAACGGCTGGTGTACCTCAGGGCAGCGTTTTGGACCCAGTCCTATACACACTTTTTTCACTTTCGTTCTACCGATTTTAGATAAAGACAATACTGCTCTGTAAGGGTCTGATGACGATGCTGTAACTGCATCTCAAACTCTGTTGAAGCCCTGGTTTAAGAGAAGGAATATAGGAGTAAACCCTTCACATTCCCACTAAGGTACAAGATTTGGCCACCTGTCCAGCTCAATGGAAATACAATCCCAGTTGATTCATCGGCAAAATATCTAGGATTGAACCTCGAACGCCGATTGACTTGGAACAATTACATAAAAGTCAAAAAGAAACAACTGAATATTAAAGTAAATAAGATGAGTTGAATCTTGAGGCAGACAAACAAGCTCCTGCTCCTTAAGTTGATTCTAAAGCTAGTGTATACCACTTGGTATCCAAGTCTGGGGCACTGCATCAAAGTCTAGCGTCAACAAAATGCAAAGGTTTCAGTCAAAGCTCTTAAGAAGACTAGTTGGTGCTGAATGGGATATGCGCAACTCTGTTATCCACAGAGAACTGAAGGAGGAGATGGACTGAATTAGCATGAAAATTATCATGCGATTAATCTATTAGACAACAGCTTGGACAGATGCAGGCTGAAAGACCTCCAGATCGCTGACTGGAGATTAGTATATTGCATCACTTCACCCACAAACTATCAACCAAGTTTAAATTCTAAATTCCTCTGTTAAAACAGTCAGTTATAAGAGAAAATCCCCAACAATACACGAAAGCAGCTTAAAAATTTCCGTAAAATGTTGGTCATTCAGAGAAGTATTCACATTGAGAGAGAACGGAAAATGTGACTTCGTCTAACTGGCAAACAGAGTGATACATAACTTTGCCAAGCATTCAGCGTGAGTCCAGGGGCTATGGCTGGAGAACACTGCATTGAAAGAGAAGATTACCTCACACAGCCAATTGAGAGCCTTTCAGTACAACATTTCTTGAAGGGCTTAGTGTAAGTAGCTGAAATGATACTTTATTTCAAAAAGACGCGTTCAACTTTTTAGAAAACCAAATGTTTTACCCATAACATACCGCCACCGAATTGGTGACGCCCTTCAATCGTTGGAACCTACCTTAACACTTTCGCTTACTTCACAAACTTAAAACCTGATCATTTTTATACATACACACTCGCCCAACTGTATGTTATCTGCATTTTGCTCGATTTCGACACTTTCATGCATAATTGGATAATTTTTGTGGTCGTGTTATTTGCATGCGACACTTGTTTAGAGGCTCTTTTGATGCTCGTCCGATTATGTATGCCGTACGCAGCTCAAAACCAAATAATCGAATTGGAAACCTTCAGTCATTGTCCCAGCAATTGGCCATATCGTCGTGGCAAGTCCACCATCTCCACAAACCGTTAATCAGTTGCCGCATTCAACGACCACAAAACAAAAAAAAATAAACTGCATGCAAAATAATCCAATTTTTGTTTTTGTGTTTGCCGCCCACAGGCGCACAACCATCAACATCCACCATGTTGTTTGGAGTGCATTGACTTCTACCGAAGCACGTGCATCGAAGGCTAAGGCATGCCTAATGTCAAGAGTCCATTGCCCAGGCAATCTTTGACCAAGACCAAGGCTTGGCTTGGCTTTACCTAGCTAACTCTGCAGCCAGTTCCTGGCTCGGACTGTGACTTTGGCCCTAACCCTGCTCTTAACCCTAAGCCCAAGATCGGTGCCTGACCATGCCCCTGTCCCTGCCGCTGGAATCTACTTCTGTTGATTTTAATTATGCAGAACACGCAACAGCGGCGCTCAAAACAAAGTGCTAGTAAATACACTGGGAAAAACTGATCTTAGAAAACAAATAATTATTATATTGAGGTGCACACATAAGTAACCTTTATTTTCTGAATTCTTTTTGTCTGGGGTAGATGTATTTAATAGCATTTACTTTTAATAATTAACAGAGCATTAACAGTATGTTAAGTTTAGCAGACTGAGCGCTTACCTGACCTTAACAATGGTTTCCTATGACAGAGATTTTACGTTTCAGATCTCTGTTGTACACAAAATTGAAATCATTTTAACATCTTTCTAAATGAGAATTTCTTTCTGTGCACAATTGACCACTTGAGCTGGTTCCCTCCTGGTCTGTTGGTCGTCGCTCTGTCAGGGTGGGTGACTTATGAAGTAAGTTTAAAACAAAAGGTCTGGCCAAAGACATACCAGGATCCAAAATGCCACAGTCCAATGCTTCTGCAAGTGGAGATACATTCTCTACTCACATGTACGATGTACAAGAATGTAGTTAGAACACCAAGAGCGAGCCGCTCAAGGTTAACAGACCTTGGGATGTCAACAGGCGGCAGCAACAAATGTTGGCGATGCATAAGTATAGCGTGTGCTGACATTTATGATCTGCACATGCCAGATTGCATTTACGGCGGCGGTGCTTCGAAGAGTGTGTGTGTATGTTTGCACTGTATGTATCAAGGTATCAAGAAGAAGGTGTACTCAGTCTACTCAGTCGTCCCTCATAGAACCTTTATGTGAAAAACGTGCATCGACCATTTCCTGCTTCCGTTTTTTGTTTAGTTTGTTGTACTTTAACAACTTCCCCAACTGATTGAATTTTAATGCATTTCATTTGTATTCCTATTTTGTATCTAATTGATGTTTCTTTCTAATTTCCAGGGTTCCGATCCACGAGCGGCTACCTGTCGTGGCAAATTGCAAAGTCGTCGCTGTAAATTGAATCAAGAAATCAACAAAGAACTACGCTTACGTGCTGGAGCAGAGAATCTTTATAAGGTAACATCTAAAATATGACTGAAAGTATCGTATTCTTATTTTCATTAACTTTTTGGACAGGCCACCACAAACCGCAAGCTAAGGGACACCGTGGCACTCGAGTTGAGCTTTGTTAACTCCAATTTGCAATTGCTGAAAGAGCAATTAGCCGAACTGAATTCATCCGTGGAAATCTATCAGAGTGAGAGGTGAGTTTCGCTTTATTATTACTTTCCATCTTCCTCTTTCCCTTTCTCTACATATTTTATACGTACAATTAGTGTCTTTCCTTTTTGGGCATGCAAAACAGAAAGAAATTTTGTGCTGTTAAAAGGCGGCGCGCCTGGTCAGTTGTAAATTTTGCGCATCAGTTTCTGGTCAAGCGCCTTTTTGCGCCTTCAATTGGAACGAAAATCACAGCGCAAATCCACAACAACAACAAAGAAAGTGAAAAAGTCGTTAAAAACGAACAAAAATTATGAAAAAAAGTTTACTATAGATACAGATTTGTACATATTGTAGTAGGGCGGGGTGCTTTAAACAACAACAACAACAACAACTCGATACAAGCTTCGCCGGACACGAAAATTGTTCAACGGTTTGCTATTGTGAAAGGGGAAAGGTAGATCAAGTACAACATATGTACATATATGTGTGTGGATTCTATGTCAGAGAAGTCGAAAACAAAGATTTGTGTTTCCAAACCAAATCTTAAATTATGGTTTTTTCAAACCCATTTTTCTTGTGGTTCTCGAGATTCCTGAACATTCTGAAACTCCTACAAACTGTTAGTTGACGTTGGGGGACCAAATTGAGCCCAACTTGTGTCCCCATTCTGAGTTTCCAACTGCTCTATTTCCTGTTTAAATGTCATGCTTCTCATAGGGTCTAAGTTTCTTATCTTGTGTTTAGAAGTACACACTTTTAATAAGCCCGGGTGTAGTTTTAGAATTGCACTGATTCACTCTTACAAGCGCTGTTCCTTTTATTCTAAATTTCTCATCCCTTAAATCAAACTTAGCTAACGTTGTGTTTGTAAGGCACAACGTGAATAAAAATGATCTCAAGTCTGGGGTGCATCCTAACCCTTGTCAGCAGCCCTAATTAAATTGAATGTTATTACAAAGTGACATGTTTATGGATTAGGTTAAGTCTTGTGAATTTGGCATTTAACACTACGTGTGGATCGTGGTCGAGTCTCATGGTCAAGTTTGAAGGGCACTCAAGAAAATTATTTTAGAACAAAAAATGTTAATTTATTTGTGTAATTAAAGTCTTCATTTCCATTTCTTATGAGATCATTAATAGAAAATTTATTCTGGTATCGCATTGTAGTCAAATCTCATACATGTATATAATACTTGAAGTCAACAATACAATGTTGAAATTATTATATCTTTGTGAACGTTTCCAAGCGCTAACCCGTTGAGTATGTCCTCAGAGTTATTGACACGAAGATAGGTTCTCAATCTTTTCAGCAGAGAAAAAGTCCGTTCAGCTGTTGACGACGTGCCAGGGATCGTCGAGAACAATTGCACCAATATTATATCGAATTTCTTCGATTTCTTGAGCTGTAGTGCCTCGAATGCAGTCTGTGCTTTTCAACTCTGAGTTCGCACAACTCTTGTGCCACAAAATAATTTCTTGTGTCAGCTCGATGTCGCTGCAATTATTCAAGTCCTCATAAATTTTTGCAGCTTCTAAACTGAAAAAAAAATCCAGGATTTCCGGGATCAATTTATGCCGAAATGGTAAAAAAAAATGGGTTGATCCTGGAATGGCATAAATCATTCCCGACAGGAACAATTTAAGTACGAATAACTTTTTTTATTTTGATCCAGGTCTTAGCCTGGCCGAACTTAAACACATCCTCCTTTTCGAACATAACTTAGTCCCATTAGAGAGAATATTCTAGTTCGGTAGAGATAGATTTGTGCCCGATATCCGTACTCAACTGTGTTCCATACGAGATAGTACTCCATTTTCGAACTCAACTTTGTTCCATACAAGATAATATTCTAGTTCGGTAGAGATTGATTTTTTTTTTATTTATATATTTTCTGATATTATCTTACAGGCAATATAGATATTGTTTTTGCATTTAATAAAATAAAATATTTGTGTGATAAATTTAAATGTATATAAATATTTTTCGCTATAATACTCATTCTCGCTTAGCCAGTTATCTACTTTTAATTGGGCAGAAGTCGAATCGTCTTCATTGACAAGCTGCAAGTATAAAAAATTTAAAGATTAAACTGATAACTAATGCAGATAACTATAAATGTCTAGATAAATACTTTAGATAACTATAAATGTCCAGAATTTTCGAACAATTTATCTACTAATTTTGGTATGCAGAGTGGCAAAACACAAAAACATTCTTGATCTGGGTGGTATTTTGATACACAAATATAAATCTACTCACTTCAGTCTGATTCCACCAGAACAGCTTCTGTCTAAGGACCATACGAGGGCCTAAATCAGGGATCGCTTCTTTAAGGTCTTCAGCGGCGTTTGCTGAACTTTGACTTTGCATTTTCAGTATGTATTTAAAGACCTTATACTTAGGCTGGCGTCATTCTAATTTGGCTTAGCAAACTGCCCAGCGTCAATCAATTAATCGGTAAACATTGTTTGTTTTATTGTATTTTTTTATGTAGTTTAAAGGTTCTTGATATTAGTTGTTTTATTGTGTATTTGTTAATTGTCTTAGTGTTGAAATACTGCCATACAAAAGGAAGCAACTGCTTTTTATATGCAAAGCGAAGCATTTTTCATTAAGAAAATAAAATGCATGGAAGCAGCTGCAATGGGAGAAAATGCGATGAATTTAAATAAATATTATTTAACAAAATTTACAATTAATTCTAGTTTTATTAAAAAATAATTTTTAGAAACGAGTGAAAATGAAACTCGTAAAACTTTCGCGTCAACATTCGCTCGCGAATTCGCTTGCGAATGTTCGAGTACGAATGTTTGCCTGCCACAAACTGAGCGACACAAGTATCATAAACGATTGTCTGGCGAATTCGTAAACGAAGGTTTTGTTCGTTTTTTATTCGCTTTGAGTTTCGCTCGCGAATTCGCGCGCGAACTTTTGGTCGGGTGGGTTGCTTCGACACCGGGTTTTACATATGTATGCATGTATATCTTCACAAGCCGAAAATCAGAAGCACGCATTAAACATACATTAAACTCATCGAATTGACTTGAAATTTTTAGAGAATATTCTTGAAACATCATACTTTAAGAATTTTAGAAATCAAGAAACAATCGATTTTTCGAAAATTCTAAGTGCATGTACCCCCTTAAGAGCCTGTACCATCGTACATCGAAAGTGTGCAATGTGAGAAAAATTACCGAAAGTATCCCAAGAGCGTCATATCCTCAGTGCGTATGTGCTTACTGTTTTTTTGGCGACCATTTAAACGAGGAATTTTCAATTCAAATACCATTTCGTAAGTCTCTTGGTTTTGTTAAAAAATTACATCGAAAGATGTTTAATTTTTTCTGGTTTCAAGTAACAATTCAATCACAATTCAATTCAATCTGAAGTTCTGGAGTCTGAAGGGTCCAACTGAGTGTCAGAATTGTAGCATTGACGGCAGTAAAAACTTGAAGAAATATAAGAAACTCATATTTTTCAACCGCCTTTGATGATGTCTCGCTGTGTCCATCATTCTTTAGCTTTTCTAATGCTCCAATAATGTAAAGCAGCAATTCAGCGAATTCGTACACACATTCATGTTTTTCGAACCAGCGAGTAGGGCAAAGCCGCTTATTAGCACACTGGTTGGACCTCGTGGCTTCAGACCTGATAAATCCACCACAGACCAGATATTCACATTACGACAAACCCTGGAGAAGACCTATGAGAGAAATGTCAAAACCAACCATCTTTTTGTTGATTATAAATCAGCCTTTGACACACCGATAAGGTCAAGGTTCTTTGAAGCCCTGTCTACCTTTGGTATACCAGCAAAGTACGTTCGACTTTGCATGATGACGTTGAGAAGCACTCGAAGCTCCGTTAAAATAGGAAAGAACCTCTCCGAACCATTTGATACCAAGAGAGGTTTTGGGCAAGGTGATACCCTATCGTGTGACTTCTTTAATCTACTGATGGAGTATATACTGCGCCAGTGCCCAAATGCCAACAGATCGGGCTCATTTCTTTATAAAGATCTAACGCATACGCCGATGATATTGACATTATCGGCAAAAACCAACTGGCGGTAAGCAGGGCGTTTTCAGAGATTGAAAAGCAGTCTAAACTGATGGGCTTAGCGGTAAACGAGGACAAGACGAAGTACCTTGTATCCACGGACAAGAAGTCTACGCGTCTTGGACAATTTGTTACTATGGGGGAGTACAACTTTGACGTTGTAGAGGATTTTGTCTACCTCGGGACGATGATTACCGGCGACAACAATATCAGCCTGGAGATCCGAAGAAGAATTACTCTTGGAAACCGATGCTACTACGGGCTCAGTAGGGAGTTCAAGAGCAGAGCCTTTTCTCGAAGAACAAAAATAGCGCTATACAAGTCGCTCATCATCCCAGTCCTGCAATACGGCGCAGAAGCATGGACAATGACAACAGCGAATGAGGAGGCGATTATCGTGTTCGAGCGAAAAATCCTTCGGAGGATCTATGAACCTTTAAAAGTTGGCAATGGATACCGCATTCGAATGAATCACGAACTGTATGAGCTCTACAGGGACTTTAGTCTAGTCAAGCGCATAAAGCAACAGCGGCTGCGCTGGTTAGGACATGTAATCCAGATGGATGAAGAAGCCCCAGTAGAAAAGACGTAAAAAGCGAAGGCGGCTGACTTTGGACGACAAGGCAGGAGGGGATGATCAAGTGCGGAAAGACATTTCCAACCTTGGTGTGAACAACTGGTGCCAGCTCGCACAATGCAGAAGCCAGTGGAGGGCATTCATAGCAGAGGCCGAGACCGTCAAGCGGTTGTGATGCAACATCGGACCAATAAAGAAGAAGAAGAAAAGTAGGGCAAAGAGTTTTTAGTCGATTTTATCCGATTCCGAAGCTTCAGCTTGAATTTCATCTAGCAAAAGTTGCGCTCTTTTAGCAGACTGTGTGAAAAAATTTGTCACTAAAGAAACTGTTCCTAGCATGTTTCGGATATCATGAACCTTTGCAGACTTTTGAACACAACAATTTGACGAATGATTGAAACAATGCGTATAGAATGCAAAGGGTTCTTTTTCGCATATCAATGCTTGGACTTCATTTTGATTGCCAGAAAGGTTGGACCCTCCGTCGTACCCTTTTCCGCTTAGATAGGCTGCCTTACAAACTAAGTTTTATGTAACAATTTGAACATAAGTCAAATTCGTTCTCTTGTAGTGACAGCTCGAAGAGTATTTGAAATTTACTAAACCAACCATGAATTGAAAACATTTAACAAAATAAATCGAATAATTTGAGTGCAATTTTTAAGAATTTGTTTCGTTACGTCGATACTCATCTCCCTCACTTGTGCTGACAAGGCCAGCTATTTTGAATATTCCAAAAAATGAAATTGTTGCTTGTGAGCGAATTTTTTAGAAACAATACTTTAATAATGCCGCAGCCATTACCTCTTTCTGTGAGGCCCATGAAAGAACGACGCTATGACATGATTGAGGCGATGAAGATGGCATCGAAGGAGGAGCTTTTGTCTGAGTACTAGGCTTAAGGGTCATCTTCTTCCAATAAAACCTAATTCCTGCCAACTTAAAATTTATTTAAGATGAAGCATGTTACAGGAACGATTAAATAATATTGTGTTTTTATTGTAATTGTTTAGATGTATTTTAAAAGCGTTTTAAAGGACTTCGAAGCAAGGATTATCGATATAAAATATAGATTAGATTTCGAATGATATGTATTACTGGTGCCGCTCGTCCCGTTGTTTTTAGCTTTAGCGCATTTAGGGCTTGAAAGCTATAGAAAAAGTAACTCTAAAATTACATTAATTCCAATTGATTGAATAAGTTTTCTTATCATATTGACTTTGTTTCCTTTCAGTCACGATGGCATCATGCCAATGATACCCTTGGGCCTAAAAGAGACCAAGGAAATCAATTTTATGGAACCATTTTCGGATTTTATTTTGGAGCATTATAGTGAAGAACCGTCAATATATATGGATGCCATAGCCGATATGACAGACACCAGACAGGTAAGTTTTTCTCGCACACCAAATTCGCCAACTCTAATACCCATTTCCCCCCCTATTTCCAGGCTTCCAAGACACCTTCGCGCGATGCATTGGGCGTGGCTTTGCTCTTCCGCTATTACAATCTCTTGTACTATGTGGAACGTCGTTTCTTTCCACCCGATCGTAATTTGGGCGTTTACTTTGAGTGGTACGACTCCCTGACCGGTGTGCCCTCGTGCCAGAGAACCATAGCTTTTGAAAAGGCCTGCACTTTGTTCAATTTGGGAGCCATATACACACAGATCGGAGCCAGGCACGATAGAAGCACGGAACGTGGTCTAGATGCAGCAGTAGATAGTTTTCTACGGGCGGCGGGCATATTTCGACACATTTACGATACCTTTACGAATGCCCCTTCGATGGATCTGAAGCCGCAGGTTCTGGATGTTTTGGTATCGCTGATGTTATCTCAGGCCCGGGAGTGTTTGTTTGAGAAGCTGCAACTGCAAATCGAGGCCTTGGGTCTGACAGAGTCGAGTCATTTGTTTCGCGATTTGGCCGGCGAGGCGGCCCAATTGTCGCTGGAGTACAATGAGATGCACAAGAATATCCAAGTGAATGATACGCACACTTATTTGCCCGAATGTTGGGCAGGATTGGTGCCCTTAAAGGCCGAGTTGTACAAGGGTAGGTGAATCGATTTCAGGCATATATTCCGAACTCTCTAACTAACTGTGTCTCGCTTACAGCTCTGGCCCATCATTATGAGGCACGCAGCATAGATGCCTTGGCCGGTGATAACATTTCACTTAGTACCAAGAAAAGTCAGGCCACTTCATCGAATGAATCATTTATTGGCAATGCACGCGAGGCTCTACGTGCCTCCAGTGGGGATTGTGGCGATGAGGAGACGGCCAGTTGTGTGGCCATTAAGCACACCCATTTGAAAGAAGCTCTGGCTAGTCATGAGGAAGCACAACGACTGCAGCGAATGTGTCGCTATCTGAAGGTAGGTTTTTTTTGTTATTTTGTTATAGAAAATAGCTGATGTCTATATAATTGAGAAGTGAGATATATACAACTCCTGAAAAACTTTAAACAACAAAGCGTAAAATTTATGTCAGCTTATGTTTTAACGACTTCTCTAGATTCCACTGTTTCACAACTAGTTTTGCCCATCAGCTAAAACAGTCGTGACTTTTCTCAATGTATCCATCATCATTTTACATTCTTTTCCTTATTCTTTAAGTCTCCCACGAGCCACTAAACCGAACCCGTATATTTCGCTCTATTGAAATAAGTTGATATTGACATCATTGATAACAAAAAATCGTCTATAACTAGCTTCAAACAATAATTTCTTTGCATTTTATCTTGTAGAATAAAACCTCCCTCACGCAAGTCGTCAAGGAGGCGCACTATAAAACACAAGATGAGTATGAAAAATTTCGTCATCAAACTCCAGACAAGTTGATAGACGATTGCTATGATCTGCTGGAGCGCACTGTGGAAGGTAAGTTTAAATAATTAATACAAGTCCTACACTCAGCAAAAATATAAACAATTCTGTACTTACACCAGGCATCAGTCAAGTACATATCGCGCCCACTTATTTCAAGACTGTTATAACTCAAAAGAAAACTATTGTGGGAAAATCGAAAGAAATTCTTTTAGATTTAAGTTAATATAGTAAAATATTATATACTTTAAATGCCCATTAAAGAAATTCGAAGGATCGTCGCACAATATCGTCTGCAGGACAACTGAGATATGTCGCTCTTGTTGGAACATGAATATGAACCTGTAAAATGATATAGCGACATGTTCCCATCTCACTCGGAGAATATAAAAGATATCAATATGAAAATTTCACACAATCTAGAACAGGATATAGCAAATATATTTGCATCATTAAGGCCGTCCGCACACGGCTCGTATCGTCATCGAAGCGATTTCACATACAAAAGGCCTAAAATTGTTTGTCGCTTTGATGTCGCACGAATAAGTTTGAAGGAAGAATAACATGCTTGCAGCATGAAGACTATCGTCATGCTGCACGCATGTTGTTTTCTCTTCAAACTCAAGTGTGCGACATAAAATTTAAGGCCAATTGTACGCCTAACTCAAAAATGGGGTTACTTACGTTATGATCAGGGAGTCAAACTGAATCGTTTTTCGGTTCCGGTTCTGGTACGTACCGAAACATAATGTATCGGTAAAAGTTTCTGTTTTGGTTTAAACATTATTTCGGTATTCGGTTCCGTATCGGTACCTGGATTTTTATTTCGGTATACCGGTATGAACCGGTAAAATATAAGTACTTTTCTTATCAATGGTTATCATGACATTATAACAGGTATGCAAACCACTTATTCATGCCCGTATGCCTATGTTTGAATATGCTGAACCGAACCGAAAACCGCAAAAGAAAACGGTTCGGTTCGTTTCACCGTTTATTAAATTGTATCAAAAAACTTAACTAAAGAAAAACGCATCGTTTCAGCGTTGTAGAGTTTTTCCAACTAACTCTTTAAGACAGGTTCCTTTAAGGACACCAATCTGTCGGGTTACAGTCGGGTGTCATTGTTTCAAAAACACCTGGTTTTGTCCATCTCCTGCATTTGTCGCCTCTGTTTTACTTTTTCATGCATTCTTTCCTTGAAAGATTCATATTGAATTTCCTGAATTGAAAATATTCTTCAGTTGGTAGTGTTTCTCCACCTTACTTTCATTGCACTATTAAGCGTTGGTCTTCTCGGCTTATTAATTGGCAGGTACGTTCTCAAGGAACTTAAGATATCTACTGCATCCCAGTTCTGCAAGATAGTCCTGAAGCGGCGTCGGTATATGCGACTTTATAGGTTTCAACTTGAATATTAATGCTCGAGTACTAAGAGAGAACTACCGAACCGAACCGAACCGAAACCGCGGTTTGCTTTCATTTAAAAACCATGTTATAAGCAAAACCCGTGGGTTTAAAACAGTGGTGTCCAAATTGCCAAAAGCCCATCCCGTGGGATAGCATTTTATAATTCTGCCGGCGTCGCAACCGACACACGTATAGAGAGAGAGAGAGAGAATTCGTGTGTTCTATAAATAGCACGCTCGGCGACTTGCTCTCTTACGATGCTCATGTTCGGCTTTTTGTTTTGCTTCAAGAGGCATTTTTTCTTGGCATTTGTTTGTTGAGACGTCTACTTCGTTACTCTCGCTGCGAGGCACACAAGCGCAATGTTTGATTGTGTGAGTTTGGACACCACTGGTTTGAAAACACTATGAGCCACTGAACCGAACCAGTCCTTATTCCAGATCAGTTTGCAACCTTGCATTATAATGAGGGTGAAGAATATAAAATGCATTATATTTTCAAATAGACTGGTCTCGCGTTTTTCTATTTCTTAATCCAAATGTTTTGCTAAACCAGATTCTTTTTTAAGGCTTACTATTTAACCAAATACGCAAACTAAGTGCCAGCTTTACAATCTAGTTGTTGCACTCATAAACGAAACATTAATAGTACAACGGTTAGGTTCTTCTCGGTTCCAAAAATATTGGTACTCAGATACCGGTACACAAAAAATTAAAAATATCGGTTCCCGTTCTGGTTCTGAGTTTTAATCGGTTCTTTTCGGTATATGATTCCGGTTCTCGTTCCGGTTTGATTCCCTGGCTTTAACAGTTTTAAAGTAAGTTGAGCGATATGATCTCCAAATCGGACTAAGCTTGTTATTTTGAAGTCTGTAAACAAAATTCTATTTTAAGTTTGATTCGGAACTATAAAATACCGTTAACTAGAAATAAGATTTTGGCGAATTTATAAACCTAACGGGGAATCAATCCGAAACTCGAGCCGAAACTGTATTTTGAGCACCATTATTAAAGATTCGTTTTAGAAGAATCGATATTTTAGAACTGTCATTGGAGAATCGTTATAGAGAACCGGTCTTGCAGAATCGTTATTAAAGCATCGTTAAGAACCGTTATTGGAGAACCGTTGTTTTAGAACTGTCATTGATGAATCGCAATGGAGAACCTTGGTTAGAAAACCGTTATTGGAGACACTCGACTTTATTAAAATAAACTTTAAACATTTTCCTTTACATGTCCAGAGCACAAGAATCAGTTATTCGCTAAAACGATTAAACGAAAATATCACCGAAAAATATCACCAAAAAATATCGATTTTAATAAAATCCAGGATCTTAACAATGAACAGGTCTATTGAGGTAATTAAGGCGTCATTTGACGCTTAATTTGAACTACATTCTGACTGCGCTTAAAAAATATTGATTTAATTTACAACATTTTGGAATAGCAATTGGGTATGTTCCGTACAACGATCGCTGTTCCGAGAATTTCGAGCGATCGTTGTACAGGCATACCCAATTGCTGTTCCAAAATGTTGAAATTAATATCTGTTGATTTGTGTTGATTATATTAAAATAATACTCAACCATAGACCTTTACCCAGCCAGATACAAACTTTAATGTATATTTATTAAATTATTTTTTTATTTCATTTATAACATAAGTAGTTCTGCAAACTTATTCTTGAATTTAAATTTATGGACCGAAAGAAGTGATTACTTTTTAAATTCATCATCTTTCAAAATAGAACATTCGAACTACAAGGCATAAAAAAAAACTTATTCAGCTAAATCTACGAAACGTAAAAATTTCTGATTTTACCCATGATCGTTAGACAGACATTTTAGGAAGACCCGTTGAGTTATGTGCTCATCGGTCATTCTGCTTCTGGTGTCAGAAACCACACTTTTTATAGCCGAAGCCAAGCGTTCCGATGGCACGGAGCTTCCCGGTATAATAAGATATGACGATGCCAAGTCAGAAAGCACTGTCAATGCGTCGTTCTCTTCCATTCAGAACTTAATGGGGTCCCGATTCTCACAAATTCCCAGAAGTCAATATCATTTATACTATGCTTTGCTATTTAGTGCGCGTTTCTATTTGTTGAGTTGCCACTGGTCTTTAAAACTTTATTGCACAGTTTGCTCTGCGATTTCTGTGGATCACCTTTATTAAAATAAACTTTAAACATTTTCCTTTACATGTCCAGAGCACAAGAATCAGTTATTCGCTAAAACGATAAAACGAAAATATCACCGAAAAATATATCACCAAAAAATATTCGATTTCCGATATATCGTCTCGGAAAAATATGCGATAATAAATAAAGATAAAATAAATTCATATTAAACATTGCTAAAAATACAGAAAAACTGATAAAAGAGCATAGGGACAAGGTAGTTATTACACAGGCAGATAAAGGCAACAAAACTGTAGTAATGTACAAAATAGATTACATGAATATTATGAGAACACTTCTAAGTGACAAATCAACATACAAAACTATGCGGAAGGACCCGACATCACAACTGATCAAAAAGAACAACGTAATAGTCAACACACTCTACAGAATCACATTGATACACGACTAAAATACCAACTCTACTGCTCATACGCACCTAGAAAATACGGACCACCAAAAATACACAAAGAAGGCACTCCACTGAGACCTATTGCTTCATCGACAAATGTACCATGCTACCAATTGGCAAAACATGTAGGACATCTGATCAAAAACATAACATCAGAAACATACAACATACACTACAGTTAAAAAACAGAATTAAGGATATACACATCGAAGAGGATGAAATCCTAGTATCTTTTGATGTTGTATCATTTTTTACAAATATCCCAATACACCTGGCAATTCAGAATATTATGGAAAAATGGACGGAAATCGCAATACACACAGAAATACCAAAAAATAATTTTAGGAAAATTTTTGGACTTCTTTCTAATAGACAACAATTATCTAATTCATGACTCTACAATATACAACCAAATATTTGGCATGCCCATGGGGAACCCGGTGTCACCAACCATAGCGAATGTGGTATTATACAAGATACTGGAAGACCTAGGGAAACAAAACGTTCACATGAAACACATAGCAAAATATTTCGATGACATTTTTTGCAATAAAAGAAAAGGATGCAAATATAATATTAAATACATTAAACAAACAACATCATAGGATACAATTTACTTTAGAAGTGGAACAACATGACAAAATAGCTTACTTAGACACGGAGATAAAGAAAGAACAGGGAAAAATTAAATTCAAATGGTACACAAAAGACATCGCATCAGGGAGAATCATTAATTTCCACTCACATCAACCCAGGAACCAGAAGATGAATACAGCGAAAAATATCATTAACAAAGCATATATTTTAAGTGATGAAATGTATAGTCCCAATATATATACACGGTTGCCACACTTGGTGATTCTGCACCAAAAATGGTGCTTTTTTTTCCTGTTGGTGCACTGGCACTTTTTTATTGGAATTGGCTCTTTTGCATGGAGCCCAAAAAAATTTTGGAAATAGCAATGGCAAGATGGTTGCGCGAGCTTGCTTGAGCATGCTTGGGATGCTCCCTAAATATTTTCTTTGGCTCAGACTCTAGAAGTCTACAATTTAAGCCAAAAGAAATAGTCAATTTAATGAATAAACCAGAAATCAAAAGTTATTTAAATTGTATTCTTGAACTTATTAAAGATTTGCATACGGAATTTCATTCAGATCGAGACTAGCATCTACTTTATAATCAACACAAGACACCAAAAATTGACATTATTCAGAAAATTGATGGGTTGGTAGTGGTTCTAGATTATTTACATCTGCTAAACACGAATCTGTTTTCGGAAATGGTCCATCAAGTCTAGATTTTAAGTAACTTTAGCTTAAGGCGCGTTAGCTGTTTAGGCGCGTTTATATATTATCGCGCCTATGATATTATCGGAAAGTAGAACTCTTCAACTTTCAAAATAAGTATCTCAAACAATTCTACGATTTTTTTGAACGAAGATATACCATTTTGAATACATGTCTGTCTACTACAAAGTAAATTCAATGTTTATCTGGCAAATAGCAGCTACATATATAGGAGATGAGAAATCGTCCCTTAATGAATATGTGAAAAAAGTATTTGGAAGCATTATTTCTTTAAGTATACTCGAATAAGTCATTGTGATAAGATCAAGTTGTTATTTTAGTATTTTGACTTAAAGAACCATATTTATTCAGACTTCTAAAGACTTACGTTGTTTTGTTTTACCGTTTTATCTTTGTAACCACTCATCCGATTGTTTTGAAATTTGGACACAATATAGAATTAAATCCGAAGAAGCCACAATTTTAACATTTTATTGCCACAGTAACTAATTAATACATGAAATATTTTTTGGATTTTTTTGGACGTTTAGTAATACTCAAGAAATGAAATGAATGTATAATTTAACGATTTTGTGAAAGAGATATATTTTATTTCATTAAATAAAAATATAACATGAATAAAGGGAAGAACATTTTTTTGGCTCTTTTTTAATGAAAGTGGCTCTTTATTGAAATTTTTTTTGGTGTAATTTAATTTTTTCAAGTGGCAACCGTGCCCAGAACAGCTGATCGACAACCTAATAAAAGCCGCCACTAATAAACAAAATGATGACAAAAACAAAGAAGAAAAGGATACACGATACATAGACAAACTTACTAATAAAGCGACAATAACTAAAATTATACCAAAGAAACATTCAAACATAACGTACGCATATAAAGCGCACACAAACACTAGAAAACTGTTTACAAACACAAAAGACAAAGTAGAAAAGGAACAACAACAACACGTTGTGTACGAGATAGCATGCAAGGAAAAGGAAGAAGAAACTTGCAGCGGCGTATATGTAGGCACAACAAAACGCGCACTAGCAACAAGAATAGGAGAGCACAAAGGAGACGCGAAAAACAAAAAAAATGACAACGGAGAGGGACACTTGTGAGCGAGCGCTCACGAAAAACTGTCTTCAAATGAGCAAAAACAAAAAGTGTCAGCAAAAAGTGTTAATTGTTTTGCTCGTGTGGTAGGCGGTGTAGGCTTATGTACTATATGTACAATATACATAATTAAATAAATATGTTTTTTAGGCGTTAAGCAATTACAAAAACTAATATTTTCTGCATTTCATTTGATAGGTTAATAATAATAAATTTCTCCATACTACACACTACACGTATGTACAAATATCGTTGACTGAGACAAACACACTCACACACAGGCATCCCAGTCACAAACACGCTTTCATTTGTACAAGACACTTCGAAAGTCGGCTCTCGGCAAAACGGTCAGTGAAAGACATGAGCAAAACAGAAAAGAAAGAAGCGCTCTGTGGTTGAGCGAAAACAGCTATTGAGCAAAGCCGAATTCAAAGTGTCTTTTCGCAACCTCTTTTCGTTGTGTCTGTAACAGAACAGTTTTTTTGGAGACACGCAGATAGTGTTAACAGTTTTTTGCGAGCTCTGAAAATAACTAACCATAAGGAGAGTTAATTAGAATAACGACAAAATAATGTATGTATGACAAAAAAGAGTTAATGTTTTTGTATTGTACTCCCTGAAGAAGGCGCAAAATGACGCCAAAACGCGTGGGAGGAAAATTCCAATAAAAAAATATCTTTTTATTGTGGATGAACCAAAACGGCCAAAGAAAACCAGCAAGTAGGGTAAAAAAAATTAGATAAAATAACCGAAATGGCCCAGTAAAGAAAACTACACAGATACACTGGTCGGCATAAGTATT
The DNA here is from genome assembly GCA_037044535.1 of Lordiphosa magnipectinata. Lineage (NCBI taxonomy): Eukaryota > Metazoa > Arthropoda > Insecta > Diptera > Drosophilidae > Lordiphosa > Lordiphosa magnipectinata. Next base: position 40,412 of record JBAMBO010003184.1, on the reverse strand, counting down.
TTGACAAAGAAATTTTTATAAATAAACCATTATATCTTTTAAACAAAAAATCCCAAAATTTTGAAATTTTTATCGGATGCTGGTGTAACAGTAAGTTTTCAATAAAACATAAGAAGTACACAATTAGCTGGTTGGGTTGGAAAATATTAAGTAAGTATATTATAAGTATTTTGACAAGTTATCAAAATTTAATTATTCTCTGCGCAGGACCTCAAATGATAAAAGAATGATTGATTCTAGACAACTTTATCACGCTGAACCCAAATCTGCCTTTAGAAATTCCATATTTCTAATGGATTAACTGTAATTTTGACATAAAAATGCCGAAAATGGCTAATTTGACCATTTTCCCCTGGACCCTATATGCTAGAAAACAAGATATTTAAAAAAAATTCGATATGTCAAGTTATAGTACTTATTTTTATCTGTAATATGTAGTATGTACTTTATTCATTTCATAAGATATAAGTTCGTGATCGATCTGCAAAATATGGCCGACTTACATGGAAATTTAAAATTTTTGTGCTTTTCATGAGCGCCAGTTAGTTTTTAAGGTAAAATGCTCCCAAATATGCATTATTTCTTTAAAAACTACACTGGCACTCATGTAAAATAAAAAAAAAATTCAAAAAATTTGAATATCGTCCATACTTTGCAGATCGATCACGAACTTATATCTTATGAAATGAATAAAGTATATACTACATTTTACAGATAAAAACAAGTACTATAACATGAGAAATCAAGTTTTTTAAAATATCATGTTTTCTAGCTTAAAGGGTCCAGGGGAAAATGGTCAAATTAGAAATTTTCGGCATTTTAATGCCCAATTTACAGTTAATCCATTAGAGATTTGGAATTTCTAAAGGCATATTTGGGTTCAGCGTGATAAACTTGTCTAGAATCAATCATTCGTTTATCATTTGAGGTCCTGTGCTGAGAATAAATCAACTGTCAAAATACTTATGCCAACTGCCATTTGCACATTTTGATTTATATTTTCCAACCCAACCAGCTAATTGTGTATTTCTTATGTTTTATTGAAAACTTACTGTTACACCAGCTTCCGATAAAAATTTCAAAATTTTGTGATTTTTTGTTTAAAAGATATAATGGTTTATTTATGAAAATTTCTTTGTCAAAATACTTATGCCGACCAGTGTAATGATATGTGCAGAGCTCGCAAAAAACTGTTAACACTACCAGCGTGTCTTTGTAAAACTGTTCTGTTACAGACACAACGAAAAGAAGTTGCAAAAAGATACTTTTAATTCTGTTTTGCTCAACCAAAGATCGCTTTTTTCGTTTCTGTTTTGCTCATGTCTTTCACTGACCGTTTTGCCGAGAGCCGACTTCCAAAGTGTCTTCTAAAAATGTAAGCGTGTTTGTGACTGGGATGCCTGTGTGTGTGAATGTGCTTGTCTCAATCAACGATCTTTGTACATATGTGCAGTATGGAGAAATTTATTATTATTAACCTATTAAATGAAATGCAGATAATATTAGTTTTTGGTAATTGCTTAACGCCTAAAAACCATATTTATTTAATTATGTATATTGTACATATAGTACATAAGCCCATCACCGCCTACCACACGAACAAAACAAATAACACTTTTTGCTGACACTTTTTGTGTTTTGCTCATTTGAAGACAGTTTTTGCGTGAGCGCTCGCTCACAAGTGTTCCTCTCAGTTGTTATTGACTGACGGTCTGTCTCGTTTGTTTTGATCAACCGAAAATGCTCAACAGAAAACACATGAGGAGGGAAAAAAGTGTTTTGCTCAGTGAGAGACCGAGTCGTCTTTGTTTTTTTCTGTTTTGTCAGTGGGCTGATCGCACTGAAAAAAGTGTTGAAGGTTATTTGCGAGCTCTGGATATTTGTCATTTTGTGCAAAAATATGGATATTTCGGTAAATCAATAATATTTTCGACATCCCTATTATATAGCGCCTTTGATTTTTTAAAGATGCATTGATATGTGCTCTGAGGACAATAGCTTATAAATTGTCCATAAATCCAAGAGTGCCAAAAACTAAACATTTTCGTTTTTCCGCCATATCTTGGAAACAAGAGCTGATGGAGCTAAACCGAAACCAGTTTTGGAATCAGTGAACACGAACTTATCATATTTTGAAATCAACAGGGCTGCACCTCATAAAGTTGGTCATTTTGTTGGTCTGTGTTATGATTTCGAAAAGGGAAATAACGCAAGCCACATGGCAATACAAACTTCTCATAAGGAAGAAACAGGGACTTTTCGTTATGTTACGTTAGCTAATTGATGGACAAATCAAAAAGTTTGGTAAATTAAATGTTGAACCGAATACTTCAAACCTTCTGCAGGATTTTAGAGGTTTGCAGCCCTAATTTATATGTCACCCTATTAATTAATTTGATACTTCTTTACATCCTCATCGACTGCTGTTAAGTGTCTACTCTTTAAAATTGAAAGTTAGTATCTACTTTTTATGTTCTTAATATGCAAAACTTGACCTGGAAATATACCAAATTTGTGCATAATTTTAAACAGGCATCGTCTTTGAAATCAATAATGTACACAAAATTAAGTAAATTCTTTTACAAGTTAATTAGACAATTGTTTAAACCGCACCTTTAACCAAGCAGATGGGATAAGGTTCGGGATCGGATTCGGTTATTACAGGGTAAGGAGGGTCCAGTTCAGTTATTGACCGGTGTGCAGTCTTACTTCTTAAAAAAACGTTTATTATTATCTTTGATTTACCATCTTTGTAACTTCTTTTTGTTAAATAAAGTTGGTATATGGGTAGGTTCCCTATCTTTGGTTTTAAAGCAAATCTAAATATTTCCAGTATAACGAAATATATTAGGACCGAAACATAAGTTTCTAAATTTAGACTCAAACTGATTCAAAAGTAACTCACCAAAACTTGCAACTCATACCTGCATTTTTTTTCAATTTTCCAGCTGCTTCAAAGTTTACTCTTACATTGACGGGACCCGATTTCACATCATATAAAGTGGAGGATCCGTTTAAACGTTTGGGACCCATTGCTATATTCTCGGCACGTCGCCATTGGACTGCTCCGCGTTGTGTACGCCTACAGAAGGGTTCGGCCATGTATCATGATGCCAGCAGCTATCATTGTCATTGTCCGGCGGATGAGGGTCATGAGGGTGGCTGCAGTCTGTACAAGGAGGAATTGGAGAACTTTGGTTTTCATGTGCGTGGTGATGCGCCTGTGATTATAGCACATGTGGAGATCAATTCATTGGCAGATGTAAGTGTTGCATTAATTGATCAAATTGTGGAAGAGATTATTGAGTTTATGCATTTCAGTTGGGCGGCATCAAGGAGGGTGACTTTATAGTGGAAATTGCAGGCATGGATGTCAAATGGTATTCGCATCAGCAGGTGGTACGTCTCATACACTCGTGTGGTCCCGCTCTGGAGCTTAAAGTCATAACACCCATGGATCGGAACTATCTGAAAGTGAGTTAACTGTAAAACTCGGGATTGCCCACTTCCACTCTTACTCTCTTTATTCTCCAACAGCCTCTCTCGTCCAAGGGCTCCATATCGACTTTATCGGCAGCCAGCTCATCGGGCATTTCATCTGGCTCCTCCAGTCCCACCAGCACCACCACCAAACCCAAGCTACGCCTCAAGACCTCCACCAAGGCTCGCTTTGTGGGCAGTGTTTCGTCTAGTTCTTGGAATCCCTTTCGTCGTACACCCAGTTTGGCGAAAATCTTTTAGATTCTAAGTATTTTTTTTTGTCTAATTTTGTACTTACTTCCGAAGCAGTGGCCATTTAACAACGTGTTTTTTTTATATATTTTTTTTTTACATATGTGTATGACTTTGTTTTGTAAGAAGAAATCGTAATTTCATTTATTTTCCTGAAAATATGGAAAATAATTGCAAATGTAATTGTAAAATTTTGATGCCCTGATATTGTCGTTTAGGGTATAGGGTGAAAGGGGTGGATTGAACCCTCTTAAGTGACCTTATCTGGACTATTGTGCAACAGTTGTGTGTGTAACACCATGAGAAGAATATTTTGTTAAGCATATTCCCAAATAGTATTTACATTATGTTTGTTTGTGTGTAACGTATACACACCATATTGCATATATGCAGCCAATACATACATATATTGTGCAAAATGTTTCAAATGTACTTAAATATTTTTATAATATATACACTTTACGAATACAAACATATCTCTTGTTAAGTCACAAACACTATTTTTATATACATTTTATAAAAGCCATTTTATGTATGTACTTATAATTAATATATATATGCATATACATACTTTTTTGTGTAATAAAAAAAGACTTGTGTTTCCATTTTAAAAGAAGTACAATATAATCTAGGCAGCATTTAAATGCGGAACTAATTAATAGGAGAAATGCCTATGAGCCAACAAAAAATATATATTTCAAACTCTCCTCCTCCCAAAATGATGGAAGAAGAGTGGAGAGCCAATTTGAATTGCATATTAATTGAAGAATGGCTGCCATGAGGACAAGTTGTGAATTCAGCGCGTCCATGATACAGCAGCTTTCGGATTTGATTAAAAAAAATACATAAAATTCAGAAAAATGTATAAAATCTTTATTTAACTCGATAGAACAATCTATATAATTTAATGTTTTTCTTTTTTTTATTATTATTTATTTTGTTTCTAAATTTTCTGTCACCTTGTGTAAATTTGGCAACGTTATTTAGATTGTGTAGATATTCTCTTAACTTATCTGTTTATGTAAGTTTGATGGCAGGTGTAATGTGTCTGATTATGAGCGAGTTGTTTTGTGATGATATAAAATATGTTTGGTGTTAAGTTTATTGAATGGGAGGTAGTTGCTAAGTTAGTATATTTGTCTGTTGGGAAGCTCCCTAGGGAAAAGTTTTTTGAGTCGTCGTCTTACTCTACTTCCTGCTTTCTTTCGTCTGCGCAGGAGTCTTCTGGCTAGTGTGTTAGGGTGACTTCTTAGTCTCTCCACGTAATCACCTAATATATGTATGAAATCTATATTTAAGTCGATAAAACGATCTATATAATTTAATGTTGAAAGATGATTTCATGTAAATGTTGTTTGGCATACTCTCTCCAACATATCGGCCGGTATGTTACAAATAAATTCTTCAATATTGGCTTCCAGTGCGTCAACTGTGGCGGGCTTGTCGCTATATACATGAGCCTCAACATAGCCCCACAAAAAATAGTCTAAAGGCGTTATATCGCACGATCTAGGCGGCCAATTAACCAGCCCCAAACGTGAAATAAACTGTTCACCGAACTCGCCTCTCAACTGACCATTGTTTCGCGTGCTGTATGGCATGTGGCACCGTCTTGTTGAAACCACATGAAGAAAGGTAAATCGAGGGGTAAATAGAAGGTGTAGATTAAACTGTCCAAAAGAGTTTTGATTATTATGAAGACGGGTAAATAGACGGATGGTAAAGATCAAAAGTTCTATAAAACTTTAAAAATTACTAAATTTTCATATGAGTTTCGATTATCATGAAGACCTTTACCCGTCTTCATGATAATCGTAAGGTCCACAAAATCGCGAAATTTGCAAAATTTAAAATTGAGTTAAGACTATCATGAAGATTGAATACATGGTCAATTGTAATGTAAACTTTACTTTTTCGTTTTGTTAATAAAATACTAACGGGAGCGTAGCAACGCGCACCGGGACAGCTAGTACGCAGTGTTTGGAAGTACATACCTGGGTACATACCTAGATACATATATTGTGTACCTTTTACCTTACCTCGGTATTTTCAAATTCTTTTACTTTTTTACCTTACTTTTACCTTTTAGCTTTTACTTTACCTAGGTCTTAATTTTCATTTACCTTGTCAATAGGTAAGGTATTAGGTACTTTTCGTACATGATTTTTTTCGCTCCGATTCCATTATAGCCGAGACGCTGCTGCGCTCTGTCATATTGAAAAGAAAAGTATCAGGGACCTGTTTAGTGGCTTTAACTGGACGTTCGGTAAACATTCCGTGTTCAAAAACTATACGATCCTTCTACATAAGAGAAAGGCGGACTATCAGCCGTGTTCACATTTTCACTTCGCAATCAGTTAGCGATTTTTAGACAAATTTTGTACTGTATGTGTACGACTGCAGATATCTGGAGTTGCAATCACAAAAGTTGCCGGCTACTATATAGATAGCAATCCACATCGTTATTATCTCGTGCTCGCATGTAAGCGAGTTTTTAGACGGGTCTGATTTAAAGGTAATAGAGCGGGATAGTTTAGCTGATGCTGAAATTATTTTTCCAAGGCACTTTGGATGCGAATCACACGCTTTGCACTTGGTTGTTACGAAAGATGCTAACATCAAATAATACCAAATTTTCAAACACATTATTCAAGCGGTTGTACAATTCTACTTTGGGGTAAGCAACGGCAGCTTGGAATGCTGTTAGCAGATCCACAGTAGAAGCAGATAAAGTTGAGAACAGTAGCAGCACCAGATGGATAATTTTGTATGACAGTATTCAACGAATTTTGGAACTAAAACACAATTTAAAAAGTGTTTGTACAACTTTAAAAACAATTTTTATTTCATATTTACAAATGCAGACATATATTTTTTGCTTGAATTGAATAATGTTACTGACTTGAGACTAATTTAATTTATTTATTCGGCTCTAGCCCAGTGCTATATGATGATACCTGTTTTTAACGCACTAGTCACTACTTTGCAGGTCAAATCCCGTTGTAATTTAGAATATTTTCTGACTTCAATGCTTGAATAATTTGAAATATTGTGTTCAATTTAAAGATGCTCTTAAAAAAAAAAATTTTAAACACTTTTCTCTTTTTGAAAACATGACTGCAAGCGAGGCAAAGAACTTTGCTTAAAATCAGCGGTGGGCACGCCCTTGCTCCCATTGCTCCGAGATTTTTGTCAGACAGTCTCATAATAAAATGCATCGCAATTAACTAGCTTCGAAGTGTGAACCACAAGAAAGTCCCTGCGAATCGGAGCATGGCGCCTGCAAGACGCACAGACAGAGGGCGCAAGAGGTGCATTTTGCGCTATCGAAACTCGCTTATAACGTTTGTTTTTTCTGTTATTGTTGTTGGGTTATTCCCAAACTCAAAATTTCGTAGCCACCGCTGATTTTGGATGAAAGATTGAATGAAACTTAGAATTGTTTTCAAAATTCTAATATTGAATTGGAAGTCTTAACTTATCTTGCCTTTTATAGCAAATCTTTTGAATCTATACCTTTTATAAGTACCTTTTTATAAGTATAATACTACAATTGACGAACCATGATTTTAAATTTAAAAGTACCTTTTTTGTACTTTTACCTTTACCTAGGTACTGGTAATTCCGGATACCTTTTACCTTACCTAGGTATATTTTTTGACATTTACCTTGTACCTTAACTAGGTAGGAAAAATAGGTACCTTTCCAATCACTGCTAGTACGCAAAAAAAACGCCAAAACCTTTGTTTTATCCTTGATTGTTTGTTCAAGAGGCGATAATAGTGAGCTCCGCGATTTTGACTATTACAAAAGAGTTTCAAATAACATAGTGATTAGTTACAACATTAGAGGCTTCGATGGCCTTAATAGAGAACCGACTAAATCACACAATTTAAAGATATTGTCATCTTATTAATTCAAACAGCTTAAGGCTACCATTGACTAAATTTTTTTGCATAAACAAAGTTAAAAAGCTCTGAATAACATTTTAAATATTAATCACATAAATTGAATTTTATTTATAAATATTGAATATAAATAAGACAAGGGTTCGAATTAAAATCATTTCCCAAAATTTTCGAGCCATAAAACTGGCAAACGTTAACAATTTATAAATGTTGACTTTAACGCGCGAAACGGAGCTCCGGAAAAAAGTGTTCGTTTTGCAGCCCGGGCTTAAAACCAGCAAGAGGTTGATTTATTCTTCCAGATTAGAGACTTTATCGAAGGCCATTAAAAGTATGTTTTTTCACAAGTTTCATTCCTGTATAATGGTATTTTAGTATGTATGTGAGTATGATCCATAACATTATAATGTTTTTATTTGCGTTTCTAAACAAGTTCCGAAAGGAGCTGTTCTAGGAAATTATAAATTTAATAGGATTGGCTCAAACTTTGAGGTTAAGGTTCATAAAAATCTCTAACTAAACCGGTTGTTAGGGATTCGGTTCCAAAGTGGCTTGCAGCTTATCCTAAAAGCAATATCTGCGCATACCCCAGTGTAGGAAGTGCCAAATATCGCTGAATCATATTCTGTGAAACGGCATTGGTTTGCGACAATACCCCCGAAAAACCAACATTAGAAGGTATGCCTCACTGTGGGTTCAATGCTGAGGCTGTCAAGTTGAAGTTAACCCATGATCTTGGCGCTTCCAAGCGTTCCGAATTCTAGGCAATTCTAGACAATTGGTGTAATCGTATGGATACCAAAGCCAGTCACCTGACTGAAAGCCAATGCTGAAACATAGATCACAATGGGAAGGTAGGCAACCTAAAAAAGAAAACTGAATTGCATTACTGCAAATGTAGAAACCCTAATAAATATATGGGCCAGGTGTAGGGTAAAGTGGTTCAGAGCAGTAACTTAAAAATTACTGCATTTTGAAACCTAAAGTTCGGTGTGTAGGTTGATACATAATTTACTTTTCAACGGTTTAAAAGTGATTCAGAGCCGCAACTTAGAAGTGAATTAATTTTGAAACCTAAAATTTGGTGTGTAGTTTGATACATATTTTACTTTTTAAAGACTAGTTCCGAAGATATATCAAAGGTGGTTTATAGATATATCTTATTATTTGAGCTATACTATGAAAATTTGAAGTTACATATTTTGCCGGTTCCGAGCCAGGGAAAAGGTTCAAAGCCATATCTCAGAAATTATTTAAGCTATGAATCTGAAATTTGGTCTGTAAGTTATCAATATGGAGTTTAACATTTTACTAGTTCAAGATTGTATAATATATGGGCAATTCCACAGAAATGTCCACCAGGCCAAAATCAATATCAAGTAACCCAAAGGTAAATCATTTCTATAGTTTGATCTATAACTTGGTTAAAGATAGTAATCTTGTTGGATTTTTGAAGCCCTTAAATAATTCACCCAACATAGATTATTTCGCATGAGTTTTTCAAACTTTTTTCGAAAACTTTACAAAACTTTTTATTTGATTTTATTAATTGACTTTGTTATTTACGTTTCTCTAATGATTTGCGGTTTAAAGTCTGGCTCGGAAGCCTTTTGAAATGACTCAGCATAGAGGGGTAATCTTTGGGTCATGCGGAAACCCCAGAAATCCTTGACTTGTCGACACAAATTCAAATCCAGTTCGGTCACCAGGAGGCCATCCTTATGGCGTGAGAGACTCTGCAAATGGAAAGTGGTTAGTAGTGCGTACACTCCCCAAATTGAGTTGCTCTCTATCCACTTACCGGTGTTCTAGAGCCATCTGGTGCTGCCACATAGGTCGATCCATAGAAGGGACCAAATTGCTTGTGGGCTTTGGCACCATCCCCCGAGGTGTACTCATTGGGGAACTCTTCGGTACCCACACGGTTAATGGGCACAGTGAAATAGCTATTGGCAATCGCCGCATTCCTGGCCTCAATGCCCCACAGCGGCTCGGAGAGCCGTCCAATGGTGGCCGAGGGATTGAAGACAATCTCTGCCCCATTCAGACCAAACATCATCCAATTCTGTGGATGATGACGGCCATAGCATATGTTGATGGCCACTTTGCCGAATTCCGTCTCAAAGACCGGATGTCCCGTATTGCCCTCCATGTAGTAGGTGGACTCATTGAAGTCACCCACACGTGGTATGTGATTCTTGCGATGCTTGCCCAAATAACGACCGCTGTTCGAGATGACCACAGCGGTATTCCAAATAGTTTCGCCATGCTCGATATCGCGTTCCAGAATGGAGTGTATGATAACCATGTTGTAGGCTTTGGCCAGTTCCGAAAGCATTTTAGTAGTGGGTCCATTTTCAGCCTCCTCGGCGAACTCACACCAGGGAAACTTTTCGCGAGTGCAGAAGGCAAAGGGCATAGCTGGTTGGAGGGGGGGGAGGGCGTTAAGATTACTTTACACTTTATCTACAAAAGCAGCATTCTACTTACTCCACGCCTCTTGAGTGCATATAAAATTACAGCCCGCTTCGGCCGCTGCCTTAATCATGATCTTCACCTTCTCCCAAATGGCGTTGCGTTGGTCCGCAATGGGTTCCGTGGTGGGCAATCCAATAGAATTTTGTATGGCGCCCACTCTAACCAGACGTGGCTTACGTGTCTGCTCCTCGCGTGCAGTAAAACGATAGCCCTTAATCTCGAAACCATGTTCCTGAGCTATATCAGTGGCCGTAGCTGGTAGAGGCAGTTTTTGACTGGAATATGGAAAAAGAAGGCTTATTCCAAGTGTTCAAAGATTTTTTATAAATATGCCGACTTGAGGTCAAAGTTAATCATCATCAGCATTGAACATTCATGCCCAAAATTAGAGCTTTTCAGTCTACGCGAAGCTTACTAGTCTACGTAAAGCTCCTAGAGTTTTACAAAGGAAGCTGAATAACTTAAGCTCAAGTTTATCATTGTGTCACTGATTCTGAATGGCATAATTTCGATCAAATCAAATGTTGAAGATTGGATCCACCCCTCCGTGCCGCTTGGATTCAGTGGTTTCATCTTGCTATGTTACATTTTGGTGTCAGTATTTGATTTGGAAAATGAAAAGCTCTTTTGCTTAGCCCAGATTTGACATGAATAGAACACAACACATATAATTAAGTAGAACATATTCAACTTAATAAGATTTTGAGACAGAAGGCAGAGAATTCAAAAAAAGAAAGATAACGAAACGTTTAAGGTCGATGTAACGTTAATTTTCCACCACTATAGCCTCCAATACTTAGTGCAGGCTTACGTTTGTCTTAAAATCAGAGCTCGCAAAAAACTGTTAACACTATCAGCGTGTCTGTGAAAAACTGTTCTGTTACAGACACACCGAAAAAAGACACTTTCAATTCTGTTTTGCTCAATAGCTGTTTTCGCTCAACTAAAGATCGCTTTTTTCGTTTCTGTTTTGCTCATGTCTTTCACTGACCGCTTTGCCGAGAGCCGACAAAGTGTCTTCTAAGAATGTAAGCGTGTTTGTGACTGGGATGCCTGGGTGCGTGTGTGTGTGAGTGTGCATGTCTCAATCAACGATCTTTGTACGTATGTGGAGTATGGAAAAATGTATTATTATTAACCTATCAAATGAAATGCAGAAAATATTAGTTTTTGGTAATTGCTTAACGCCTAAAACCCATATTTATTTAATTATGTTCATTGTACATATTGTACATAAGCCCACCGCCTACCACACGAACAAAACAAATAACACTTTTTGCTGACACTTTTTGTGTTTTGCTCATTTGAAGACAGTTTTTGCGTGAGCGCTCGCTAACAAGTGTTCCTCTCAGTTGTTATTGACTGACGGTCTGTCTCGTTTGTTTTGATCAACCAAAAATGCTCAACAGCAAACACATGAGGAGGGAAAAAAAGTGTTTTGCTCAGTGAGAGACCGCCGAGTCGTCTTTGTTTTTTTCTGTTTTGTCAGTGGGCTGATCGCACTGAAAAAAGTGTTATTTGCGAGCTCTGGTTAAGGGTAAACAATTGACAATCGACAATTGATTTGAATTCTTCTGCGATGTAAAATCTTGTAAACCTGTAAAATTAACCCATTTGTTCGCTCTATGTTAGTACACTTAATCATTTTCTCCCAGTGTAATTGCCAGCGCAACTTTGTTTCATTTGTAAACAATGCTGTCACATAGTGCAAGCAATTCTAGTTTTGTTTTGATTCTCCCATACAATATATATACCTTATACATATATGTAGGTTCGTTTTCTATATATATATATATATTCATATGTCGATTTGTTGCTATATTTAAATGAATACACGCCCATTAAATGTTTGACTGTATGCACACAGATCACTTGACAAGATCAAATATTTGTCCAAAAACTTTCATTGAGATTTGTTTAGGGCATGCGATTACCGGCTGACACTTATTTGGCATACTTTTTGGATTAACAATGTAGCGTGTCAGTTATCAGCGGAGCTTATCATTTGTACAAATACTCACTCCTCCTCCAGGCCATACAAAATCCGCTTGACCTCCTTCAACTCAGCGGAGGGCAAATGCTTCTCCAAGCATTCATCGAGATTTTGTAACTCAAAGGCTGACATGGTACGACAGAAAAGCTAATTGAATTCCAAATTGAATAAAATGAATATTACGGCGGGTTGTGCCTCTTTCTCTCGCTCTCTCTTTCTCTGTGGATGGGCAAGACAACCAGTCTCGACGAGCGCTCGATGCGGAATGTGGTTGCCGTCGATCGTTGCCGACTCTGATGTGTTGCCTCAGCTGATGATGTTGTTCCAATTATGTATACCACACGCTCACTGGCTGATGCTCAGTGCTGGCTGACCTTGGCATTAGTGATTCAATGACGCAGTCCATCTTGGGGGGAACGCCTGCGCCACTTTAACCCCTGACCGGCCACTCCAGCCGAACACTTTGATAACAATCCTCTGTGTAGGATGGTCAATAGTTACCCATGGGCATACCAAGACGTTAACACGCGTTCTCTTTCGTTCCTAATCTTACCCTCTACCAGTTGGTAGATTCATAAATATTACTTAATTTAGCTTTAACAAATTTGTTTTGATATAAGAAATGGCAGATAAGATAGCAGCTGTTTTTTTCAAAGCCCCAAAAGTATGGAACAAACTGTAATAAAATATTTAGTTTACTTTGCTAAGTTTCACTTTTTATACTCTGTACCGAAGGTACACAGCGAGCAAATGCGAGCGACGGCATTAACTGGTACAGAGTATCTTATTGTCGGGCTTGACCGACTTTCTCACTTGTTTTAAATATGTTCTGGGAATCCATCCGCTTGTGTTTATCATAAAAATTATATAAAATGTTCCAGTAAAGGTATAAAAACCCGTTATTGAAAATTTTGCAGTTCAACTATTCAAGATTAAGAAAAAAATAACTCGTTTAGAAAACAAGACACTCTCGGCTAACATTTCTTATTAATCTAATAACAATGGCTTTTTATTAGCTTATACGTTTTCATTTTAGCTTAATAGCCTTATTTAATCTACCAGGCAAGGAGTCTAACAATTTTTTCAGAGCTGAAATTCTAATCTTCCCCCATTCTGCGACCTAAGCTTCTTTCAGCTGCCTTATGGTATCAAACTGACGGCCACTTTTATAAACTATGCCTGAAAGCATTCCCCGTAGGTCATCAATTGGATTTAGATCTGAACTGATCGCTGGTCACTTCAATACTGGTATATTTCTTGAATAAAAGAGGTCTTTTGTGAAGCGGGCTGTGTGAATTTGGGCGTTCTCATTGTATATCCATACAATTCTCCAGCAAAAATCAACTAGGACATCATCTAACAATTGAACACACAGCACAGCGGAGACTTTTCTGCATGTCCAAGGGCGGTCCAAGCCATCAGTGCGCAATCACCGATATTTCTCTTATGGCATGTTTCCCGTGGTTGCCTTAAATCGCGCCATTACTTATAACTGCTGTCAGGGCCATCCACGCTGAAAGAAAAAAGGATAGTTTTTGACGATCCTCAGGATGATTTTCTAACTATCCTTTTTTGAGATCCATTGGATCTATTCGAAGTCGATTTATTTTCGAAAAATGGATATTAAAATATCCAAAGGATATTTAACAACTATCCATTGAACTGAAGTGAATTTTCCTTGTTCCACTGACGAATGTTTATGACGGTTACACGCGAATGGTCAAAGTTAAACTAAAGTAAACAGAGATCAGCTGTTTGGATTGGTTTGATTTGCAATAGCAAATTGAAAGTTTAATTGGCCTTAAACACTTAACTGAAATAGATTTAACTGCGTTGCTGCAAATTTGTCACAAAAATCAAAATTACATATGAAAGGGAGCGAGGATCACTTCGACGAGTTGATTGTGGAGTACCACCAGAAGAATAGACAGCGAAAATCACCTAGTGTAATATTATTCTTATTAACTGAATTGGTTATATTTTATATCTTGCACACATTGTAAAAGCGATTTGGCGTGTTTTGGGAACGAGATGTGCCTGAAAACATGACGGCAAGCTTGTCGAACGAAGGGCTCCAGAGCATGACGGAGCAGATCGTCACCAGTCGCTGCAAGTTCCGATCGGATCCGATATGCCATCTTCCACCTCGCTCTCAATGTCGATCGCATTAGGACCATTTGCAACAATTAAATTTTTGTTATATAAAGAGCTTTGTTGGAATTTCAGCTGTGCTTTTCCTAATCTCTTCGCAAAAGTACCAAAATACGGTATACCCTGTTAAAGTGGCGCCATTTAGATGGGACTCCTAAATAATAAAGGAATTTCGATTACTTTCGCTTATAAAATAGTTCATTGCTTACATACTTGTATTTACGGGCCACATTATCCATCTTTGTCCGCACGTTTCACTCCAGCGTGAGCCCGGCGTCTTTAAACTTGGCCGCAACCTTCGCATACAGATCCGAGTTTCTTCTGAATGCCTCAAAGTTCTCTTCCCACATGTCAAATATCATATTCTAGTGGTAGTTCCCCCAGGCAATGGCCAGTTTTCGGGTTTTACTCATCTGATAAACTAATATTATTATTGTTTAGTATTAAAGTTTTATCGCTTACAATCAGCGGTTCTATTGATGACATTGGACTTATCTATAGAAAATCTAGCATTTTAGCGGAAAAAAGCTAAAAGGTTCCCGGGCGAATGTCAAATGTAGTAACAGTGATTTGATTATCCGCAGCGGATGACCTGCCGAATGGACATCTATCTCTTATGGGAAAATACGTAGAAAGAATGAGGTCAGTTAGATCATCCAGCGAATGACCTCAAGAATGTGCCAGTGGAACAAGGGTATTAGAAGTAGTATTGTCCTCCTGTAAGGCCATCCTCATTGTCTTAAACTTTCATTAAAAGGTTCCGGTTAAGCGGGCTCTTTATATTCCCGGTAAAATTGGAAGTGAGCTTCACCAGGGAGCCGTACCACTTTAGTTCCAAGAGGTATTGTTTTTGGAAAATATTCCCATAAAGTCGTTTTGAATCTGTAAAAGTGCACAAGAAAGATATAAACATATCACTTACTTGATGTTTATTATTTCACTTCAATTACAATATAATATCACCCCCAAGACATCATTTTATTGCCGGCTATGCACAAGCGCGTGTGTTCTATTCAATTGTTTTATTTCGAATGACGCAGCGCTCATGACATCGATATTCGCAATATGTCTTTCTCTTTCGCACCAACGGGCATACTTGACTTGCTCTCTATCGGGCTATCGCTTGTCGATAACGAAATTCAATACTTCAACCAAAATAAGATTCCGCTCATCCTTTTTTAAGCTCCTTTGGATCGTTTTCACTTAAAAAGGATATGACAGAAAAAAGGATAGTTTATTGATCTTAATTCTTCATCCAAAGGAGCTGAAACATGTGAAAAGGATATTTAAAAAAGGGGATCTTAAAGGGGATATTTCGAACATCCTTTCTACGGGGATTTTTCTGTGCAGGTTGAACTTTATCTCAGCAGAAAAAGTGATCTGCTGGAACTCGCCGTCCAAAATTTATATTTTTCAGCAAATGCCAAACGGCCGCTTAGGTGGCGTGGCAGTGGCTTTGGTACACGCATAGCACAAGGCAACAAAATTAGACTTTTTCCTGTATATTAAAGAGTTGGTGGTGATTCAAGATGATTTTCGTATGCTGAACTGTTTTCAGAAATGGTGCATCACGTCGAGATTTTTAGTAATTTGAGCTTATGGCAAAATAAACCTTTTACTTTTGGCACAACGTTTGGAACGCCAAAACAAAGGTGTACAGAAGTTTCCAGCTTATTATCTCAAATTCCGAGAGTGACCCCTTTTTTTGCCTAATTTGACTGGACTAACATGTTTTCTTGGACAGCGAGACGCCGAATTTGCCGTTTACACCTTTTGTGTGCCGCAGCGCTTAAATTTACCATAACTATCGGGATTTTTGAAGAAGTTGGCGATTTATTTTCGATGTCGATTGACTCTGGTAGCGATATCTTTAATTTTGGTCCCAACTTCCCGCAGTCTCGTTATTAAGCCGCGATCTTCTTCAGACAGGTCTTTTTTTGAAGAGTTATTTTCCTCTGCACTTACGTTTTTTTCCATCTCAATTTACTTGACTTTTTTCCACTAAAATCCACACTAATCTCAATTTACACATTTAATTATTTCATATGAGAAACGCGAGATCTTATACAGAGTTAGGCGAAATTAAATAAATACCTAGATCTAAGGAGAGATAACTGCATATGGAAACTAATATAAACAAACAGCATGAAAACTTTCATGCCAAAAATAAATATAAAATATCAGTTAATGCAAAGAGGGACCAAAACAAAAATGCACATATACTTACTTCACACAGATGGTTAATATTTCAAATAAATGCACACTTCATTGGTTTTACTTCACTTGAATCTTTATTGTACTTCATTTAAATCATTTTTATTTTTTTTGTTGGTTTTTTGTCATAAATCTTTATGGTTTTTTGTTTTTTCGTTTTCTTGTAATTTCATCAGCATAATTCAATAATATATATGTATATATATAATTATGTATATATACTTTGTTTGTTTTGTTTTTTGTATTTTACGGTATAATATAATAATTCTCATAACACGTTAATTTCCTTCTCGGTTTACAGGCTCTTCTGCTAGATGGTATTACTGACTCTGCTTTGTTTTTAATACAGTCTACAATTATTTCCTTTAAACTTTATGTGTTTTGACGAATGTTTTAAACATTTTGTGTGAGTGTTGGGTTTTTGGTTTAAACAATGCAAGCTGCATACACATACTTACTATACACTTAGAGTTAGATATATGTATATGTATGTAGGTATAGTTCCGTGGTATAATCCAGGTGTGTATGTGGGTATGTATAGATTAAGTTGGGTTTTGAGGGTTGTATAGTAATAAATAGACAAACAATTTTGTGTTTTTTTTTTGGTTTCGTTTTAAATTTTAGCTAATAAATTTGCTATAACATTAAATTTATATATATATATATATATGTAGGTATGTATATATATATTAATTATATAGAGCGTCTTGAATGCCTGATAACAACAAATGGTTGGTTTTCGTGGTTTTGGTTTCGGATCAGTGATATGATCACTTCCAATATATATATATATATATAGTTATATATCGAAACTAAAGTAAATCTTTGCACGGCAATGCTATCCACTTAGTGTGTGTACTCGTAAGTATGTATGCAAGCGCCTACATACATTTTTGGGATTTTCGTTTTTCTATCAAAATGGATCTGGTTAATTTCCTGGTTTATTATTTGGATTTCATTCAACACTTTTTACGGATTTAATCGGAACTTTAAAACATTTGTGTTTTATTTGAAATTTTCGTGTTAAAGTAATCAATCTTGTTGCCTGTTATTTATGTGTAGACTTATTTACTTGTTGGTTTTGTTTTTGGCATATTTAACTTACTTACAATTTAAAATAATGATAACAAAAAAAATAAACAACATTTCGTTTTTGGTTGGTGTTGTTCTAATAAGCTGCTCTCTACTTATGTAATTTCTCCTCCAACGACGACAGTTTCCAACTGTTGTGGGGATATTTTTGTCAAAGTTTTTAACGGTGGTTTTCACGCCTTCTCAGGGGCCCATATACTCGTCGTACGCGTATGCATTTTTGTGTGTATGTATGTAGTAAGTGTAGGTTTAACATTTTTAACATACAACATTGATTTTGATTTTTTTTTGGTTTTTTGGTTAGGTTTTTTCATTCATGTAACTCGTTTTGAAGGTTTTTAAGTAGTTTTTTTTGGAAAAGGTTTTTGTTTTGTTCTAGCAAACTTTGACTTTGAAGTTTATAATGAAAAGAGTAATGGTACTTAGATTTTTATATAGTTTTATATGTATATAGTTTTGTTGTTTTGGTTTTTTGTGCCTAAACATTTTAATTGTCGCGAACAACCAGTAGTTCATTATTTTCATTTGAAATTTGTTTGGTTTGTGAATCCAAAGTTGTGCCGTACAGCAGTCAGGCTCAAATAGGATGTACACATACGTTGCCATTTGAGCTTGACTGTTATACTACTACTCTCTAAATAAGTATTCACAATTTGTTAACCTAATTCAGTTGTAGTAGCTCATTATGTTTGCATTGTGATTGTATTGAAGAGACAGAGACTGTACACACAGCGTTTCAATATTCATTCTGCATAGACAAAGGCATAATTAACATAAGACTAAAAACCAGTTCGGTTTAGCCACAAAGCTTTACTTTCGGTTTGTGCAGTTACTTTTTCACTCACACATGTTGTATTTGACTCTGGGGAAAGGGGTTTGTACGATTTCTATAACATATATTCCTCCCTCGAGAGAGACAGGCATCAGATAACAAAGTGACACAGAAACACTCGAAGTTTTTATTTGGTTGAAGTTCCAGACTGTTTCGCTATAACCGACTTCCTATTAATCAATGACCGTTTTCCATATTGCTTGAAAGGTTTAAAAAACGGCAATACTAAAATACTATATAGCCGCTCTAAATATATACGGCACTTAGCTATAACGGCCTTTTTTAAATATGAAAATTTTTCGATTTGCAGTCTGAAATGTGTCATTGTACGGCCAATAGTTTAAACAGCGGGAAGTCTCAAAATTTATTTCAAGAACGCATTCATTTGATGGAAATAGTAGTGACCAGCATAGTTCGTAATTACTGAACTGAAAACACAGTTGGTACGTTTCGTGGTGGAAATTCCACAGGGGATTTAACGTAAAAACCAGTAGAGTTCGTATATCACTCAGAAAATCCAAGGTGTTTAAAGGTCTGAACAAGAAACAATTGACCGAAAGTCTGAATGGCTAAGATTCTTTTCGAGAACTGTTTTAAAAATTACTATTGCCCAGAAGTAATAAAATATTTTGAAGGAAAAGAACTTGAGCAACAAGGCATTACTCTTTTGGATAAATTACCCGAATTATCAGAAAATGTGTAGATTGAGTACCTTTTCAATACTACAACAGCTCTGATTCTATCAATGGATTAGGGTGCTATAGCAACTTTAAAGGCTTAACTTTTTCTACAAAGCGATGGGTAATCTTCGATAAAACAATTTTGGAAAAACTACAACATCAGAAATGCCGTGTACAACATTAGCGAATCATGGAAAGAATTGAAATGTTTGAATACAAATCTAATGATTCTCAAGTTAATTCTCTTCCTGAAGTTCGGCAAAACATATGTAGCTTAAGCAGCCTTTACACTTATCATATTTCTCTTAAGAGTCGGTTGTCAAAATTCTCTAAGCAGAAACTCTTCAGAGAAGCTATGATTAGTTTCTACACTTTTAATAACAGAGAATCTTGAACGAATTCAGTACTGGTTCAACAAATTTTGACACTCAACCGAAGAGAAAAAATATGAGACTTGTTTGTATTAAAATGGATAACAATCAAGATGATCCAGGACCGAAAAGGAGACGACATTGTTAAAAGCGTTCCATGTCGAAAAAGTCTTTTGCGTCGCTGTGAAGGCAGAGACATGGCGCAGCTCCCGTACGAGGACGGCAAAACCTTCAGAAATTTCAACTTTCCACAAGTTTGTAAGACGCAAAATTTAAAAAGAAAATACATTCATAAGAGAACCCATTCCCACACAAACACGGTAAACAAACAACTACTTTTTTCATACATAGCTAAAGTTTGGCTCTTTCAGCCTTCTTGTGACACTGTGAGTCCTTGCTATCGGAGACTCTATTGCTCTGTTGCATTCAGTATTTTCCAACTGACAAAATTGTGCCAGAAGTCATTAATTCAATTACCGACTTAAAATCGATTTATATAAATTTAGTAAAGTCAATCGCTTCTAAAATTTAGCAGGAACACTGCAGGAATGGCGAAGCATAGCGCAAAATTTTGACGAAATGTGGAACTTTCTATTTTGCCTCGGCGCGCTAGGTTTGTGCTCTAAAGATTCCACTTTTCAACATTGTTTCTTTAGATGGCAAACATATTGCATTTCGAGCTAGAAGGAATGACGGATCATTTGATTACATTTATAAAGGATTCCACTGCATTGGGCTACTTGCTCTGGTAGATGCAGAGTACAGTTTCATTTATGTTGATATTGGCTGTAATGGTAGAGCAAACGTCGCCGCCGTTTATGACAATTTCAAGCTATGCACAGGCATTGAAGATAATCTTCTTAATTTCTTGGATAATGAAGTTTTACCTGACGGTACAAGGAATGTGCCATTTGTTATAGTTGCTGATGATGCATTCAAATTAACCACTCGAATGACAGATGTAATTATCTTTCAAAGTTTTCAATTTAGTTTAATTGATAAACAAAGTCGAGTATATCGAGTATATCAACGCCACAAAATTGGCAGTCTTGTCTCAGCAGATTTACTTTTATCGAATAGAACCGGTTCTATATCATCATATTTGTCTAACGAAAAGGCAAAAGTTTCTCGTCAGAGTTATATGTATGCCTATTACACAATAATATCGTGTCTTTAGAGAGACTCTTTAGAGATATATGACAAGTGTAAAGGCAGCTTTAGCAAACGATTTTGATTTTGGTTGGTTTAGATTGATAAGCCAGGTGGAGCTGATCCAGTTAGTAAACAAACAAACACTTGATGGGGAGCCAGAGCCTGGCAGCTAACCTCTGCAAATGTTCTCTCTTATTTCTTCAAAATAATCCCTTCCTCCTCGAAATGAGAATTAAACTCAGCTTTTAGCTGCTACAAAATCTTGCAAAAAGATGTAGACAGTATGGAAGTTGAACGAAAATTTTAAGGTAAGTCAATCAACAACATCGGATCAGATTAAATAAACTTCCAAACATGTTGTTTTCTCTGTATCTGAGTAAGATCTTTCGTGTTCGATCGTTCGATCTTTCGATGTGTTCAGTTAGTTATTTTGGATTAATTAGAACCGATCTAACTGAAGTTGCATGGCCTTTTCACTTTACGGCCAACTTTTTGGAAACGTATCTATATTGGTGTATATACTTAATAAACTTGTGGGCGAGAATTGGAAGCCCCATAGCTTTTCATTTACGACCTTTCAGCACATTTTGCGGTCATTTCTTTTAAAGGCTGTTATATCAACTACTTTATTTTAGATTAATCGAAAGTTGTTGGTTACGTTAAGTATGTTTCACCTTTGTACCCTAAAATTTACCCCCTGATTTACTAAATCAAATGGAAAACCTGATTGGAATTGATGAACAATTTAACCTCGAAATATAACCAATAAAAGTTAAAATGGATACACACGAGTTTTCTTAGTTCAATTTTTAACAACTCGTCGAAAGCTTACAAAAAATCTTTTAAGAACTTTTCGATGGACCCGAAGTGAGTAGACTTCACCATCGATTACAGGCAAGCAGTAGGCTTCCCGGAATTGCTACATTTTTGTAAAAAAATTTACTTGAAACGCCATTATATAATGGGTCTGTTCGATTTTCGAAAAACCTCCGACTACATAGAGGAAAAAAAGAGGAAATGGATCTGTTCGATTTTCGAAAAACCTCCGACTGCATAGAGGAAAAAAAGAGGAAATTTGATTTGGACTGGATAGTTTTAATATCGCAAAAAGGATATTCAATGTTAAATTGATCTTATATTTTCATCCAATGGAGCTAAAAAATCGCCCAAAGGATATAAAAAATTGATATTATATCAAAAAAAGGATATGATTAAACTTTTCATTCCAAATGGATCTATTTTTTTCAGTGTGGTTTTGGAAAATCTTTTGATTTGGACAACTAGCTACCGATTTGTCGGAGATACATTTGAAAAACGATACATTTACGATAGATTTGAAAAACTGAATGCAATGAACATACATATAAAACAACTTTCAAAATATGTAGATGACATATTGTGCATCGTAAAGTCGAAGGATACAGAGAAAATGTTAGAAGTACTAAACAAACAACACAGATGAATTCAATTCACGGTAGAAATAGAGGATAAGAACAAAATAGCCTATCTAGACACAGAGATCACATAGGACAAGGAAACACTAATATTCAACTTTTATACTAAACCAATGGCATCGGGCAGATTAATCAACTACCAGAACATCAAAACGGCTAAAAATCTCATTAAGCAATGAACAGTTTAGACCAGACAACTACATAAAAATAAAGACAATTTTACTGAACAATAGCTACCCAGAACAACACATTAATCGACTAATTAAGGAAACAACAGACAACTTATTTAATAATAAAAACACCAAGGAGAACCAACAAGAACCAAAGAAATACATAAGCGTTCCGTATATTCAAAATTTAACAAATGCAAAATCAATAACAGAAATAACAGCCAAAACAAACGACACAACAGCTGATATTCGCCTACAAAGCCCACAACAACACAAGACGATTATTTACAAACACAAAAGACCGAATTAAAAAGGCAGACAAGAGCGGGGTTGTGTACGAAATCAAATGTGAGGGCAAAGACGGAGAAAAATGCAACGGAATTTACATAGGCACGATCAAGATATGCTTAACAAGGTAGCCGAATTCGCTCTCTCGCTCTCTTTGCTTACTTCTTAAATGTCACTCGTAAACAACCCTTGGGAGCGTATATCATGGGCTCTTTGAGCACGCGAATAAGCGAACATAAAAGAAATGCCCAGAAGAGCAAAACAACAACACCTCTAGCTGAACTTGTCACAATAACAAACCATACAGCTGACTTCGAACCTGTTAGAATACTGGATGTGGAAACGAGATGGAACACTAGAATGACACTGGAGAGCTTGCGGATCCAAGAGAGAGAGCGGAAGAGAGGAAGTACAACAAACAAACTTCATATACGCAGCGGCACTGTCACAGAGGAGAAGCAGCGCCAAGACAAAAATTAAATAATCAAATATTGAACAGAAATTAAAAACATGAATAGACCGACAACAAATATGACGACAACCAATTAGGTATTTAACATTTAAAGCAAATTTAAATATATGTAGTGAATATCTGTATTGATGTATGTATGTATTATCCCCAAATAAAAACAGACTCCCTGAAGAAGGCAGCAAAAGCTAGCCGAAACGCGTAGAAGAACAGCTGAGTTCAAGAATGTTTTAACTGCAGCAAAGGAGGACGGCCTAAAATAACCCCAGCAGAAGAACACGGAGATGGTGAATGATTTTGAATAAAAAGTTAAAGAGAAATTATGCCGAAATTTAGAATTTCTATATATACTGAACAGCTCGGCCTAGTTTCACGCCAGCAACCAATATCTGCGTTTTCTGACACTTTTTTTTTTTGAGCATTCAAAAAAGAGTCGGGAATAAGTGTTTTTTTCTGTAAAAACGGTCGCACTTTATGTGGAATTTTTCAGAGTCTAATCTGACTCTTTTCTGACACAGATATAGGTGCTTTCACCCTTCTAATAAAGTCTATAAAAGCCTCATAAATGACACATAAAAGTTACTTTTCTAGGCACTTGAAGGGCTACTGAATTGCCTCCTGAAAGGCTCATTTCATACACATATTGGAGTGAAACTTCGATAATGGTCAGACATAGGTGCTTTTTATGCGTAGAGAGATATATGTTTACTCCAAAAACACTCTTAAGCTCGGCTCTTTTCAGACACATAATTTGGAGCGCTTGCTGGGTATGCATATTGGAACACAAAAACGTTCAAACGAACCTGGGCTGGGTTTCAGCTTCTTGAAAAAATATTTCAAATCATATCTTCAATTGCAACATTTTCCCCAATTTTTGTTACAGTTTTATACACTATTTATGTGAGTTTTAAAATCAAATGAAAGCTTCCTCAAACTTTCGTACAAATTTTCTTTGAAATGAGTGAAAACGAGAGCGTAAGTTAAAGTCGGCTCTAACCGACTTCGATATACCCGTTACTCATGGAAACAAATGTTTAATAGCCTTACTGTATGCTTGAGGTGGGTCAGCCGAAAAGTATGCAACATTTTTTAACTCGTCTCTCTCTCTCTCTCTCACTAAGATTGCTGCTGAACGCAATGCTTAGGTTATGAGTGGGGTGGGTGGTGGGTGTTAACTGATCGTTTTTTGCTCATAACTTGAGTATCGTTCATCCGATCTTTATCATTCCTTCAGCAAATCGATAAATAATTTTAAGAACTAGATATCTCTAGAAAGTACGAACCATCTATCATCAAAACTGTAGGAGATATGACGTTTTTTCCAAATTGCGGGGGCGTGAGGGGGCGTGGCAAAAATTGAAAATAAACTTGATCTGCGTGCAGACAATAGGAGTCTACATTTCAAATTTGGTTGCTCTAGCTCTTCTAGTCTCTGAGATCTAGGTGTTCATACAGACGGACGGACAGACGGACAGACGGACAGACGGACAGACGGACAGACGGACAGACGGACATGGCTATATCGACTCGGCTGTTGATGCTGATCAAGAATATATATACTTTATATGGTCGGAAATGATTCCTTCTGCCTGTTACATACATTTGCACGACTTTAGTAGACCCTTTTACTCTACGAGTAACGGGTATAAAAATTGTAACTTATTCAAACCGAAAGATTTTATGCAGGAGTACGATTCCGGAACGGTTTGCAGTCTTATTATGTTTTCATACACAAACTATTTGCTTTTGCTTTTGAGATTTGCTTAAAATATAACACGAAAATGAACTAAGGATTTATGTAGACTTCAATTTCGTTTCATTTCAGCGGAAGCGAAATTGAAAATCTTAAAAAGCTTTACTTTTATGGAATACTTGTACCCATTTGATAGTCAGGGAACGATTTTTCAATGCATTGTGTCACAACAGGCCGAAAAGGCTCTCAGAAAATTCATATTTTAACCACAGAATTTCGTAGCAAATTCAAAATTGTGACGCATCTTTAGTCATTGAGAAGTCGTACGACTTTTTTGGGTTCATTTAACATGTAGATATATTTTTTTTCTCTTTAATTACGTTTATTTGTGTTAAACTTTGTTAATCGTATAATAAGTTGAACAATTGCATTTGTAACTTTATATATGCATTATAAAATGTACGTTTATTTTGTTGTTGAATGTATATTGCAATGGAGATGCGTTCTTAAATGTAGCTTTTATTATATTTAATAAACTTTACATTTTTTTGGGCTTGGGGGATATGAACAAACTTTGTTTCATTTTCATACAGAAGTTGTTGTTTTTTCATTTTTCATTTGGGGCTCGTCAATTTCTCTTTTTCTCTTCTTTCGAAAATGAAACTGCTCAAAAGCTGTCTACAAATATTTTGTGTATATGAATCGGAACTAGAGAAACGCTGTGGTAATTATTTTTGGGATTTAAGAAATTTTGTATTCATTATATAGTAATTAGTTCATTAAGTTGAAATATTGAGTGATTTTCAAAGTGCATGGGATAGGCCCTGCGATCGTGGTCAGGAATTGAAAATGTGGGGGGTAGTCTGGTATGCCTAACGCATATTGAAAGTACATATTTCTAACAAAAGGCACTATGCTTAGACAAAGATTAAAAAGCGGAAACTGCGATACGATCCAGGTGCTTATCGCATGCACTTTAAATTGGGCTTTGATGTATTGTACATATATCTAAATTTATGAAACATTTTTGAGACATGATCACATTATCATTAAAAAACAAAAACCGCAAAATTTTGTATAGAGAGATTTCTGTTTTCGGATAATTTTTTGTTTTCTTTTTTTTTTGTAGTGTTTGATCACAGGGAAGTATTCACCAGAGATGTTTGACTGAAAGAAAGCAACTAAGACCATATCATTGAACAGGAATTTGGCTGTTCTGCTGAATGCACCCACTATTTCTAAGACTTATACAATTGTGTGAAAGTATTTATCAAACGTGATCTGATTGATAGCTGATCAGATACTTAACGTGTATATTGAATGTTCCCAACCGAAACAGAAGCAAATGTAAGTATTCAAATGATAACTAATACTGATACTCCAGACTGGACTGGATACGCATTGAAGCTGGCGAATATGTAATTTCTTTAAGGGTCAGATTCGCTTTATGAACGAGGAGGTGATCAATCCGAATCGCGGTTTCGGTTAAACTGGTTTAAGCTTTTTGGATTATACTTAGTCTATAGAATGTATTTCAGTATGTTTTCGATCTAGAAGACAAATTTTGAATTTCTTTTAGTTCTAATTATAACAAAAAAAAAATCATTAGCCGTGTTCAGCAGAACAACTTGCGCCCTGATCAAGTATAAATTTGCAATAATCTTCCTACTGAACTCGAGTGATGCGATATAATAATAGCCAATTTATGGTATCATGATACAGGAGCATGTTTCAAAGAAATAGTACGCTACTTTAAAGTGATACTGCTCCCTCCAACAGCAGAAACTATTCGATGAATAATTTTTTTCTGATACATGCTCAGGGATCAATTATTCTGCTGTACACGCCCATTGTTGCTTATTCCATAAAATTATTGGCAAGCCTTAATCTTCTTTTTCTATTTTACATTTTCAACAATATTCACTGAATGTTAACATTAGCTGTTCAGCTGAGTGTGAGTTGTAAGACTTTGAAAACTGACTAAGCCCTTGGGTTGGGTACTTAAACCCGAACCGGACCCAATGTATGCCAATAAAGGTTCGGTTCAAACAATTATTTTGGTCAATTTCCCAAGAACTTTTATAACTTTCTTAATAATTTGACTGGAATCACACAATTTTATAGTAAAGAATCGCTTAAAATGATAATTAAAGATGGGTTTTAGAAATCCAATCCATATTGCGATTTCAACAAGGAAATAAAACTTAGGTTAAGTAGAAAAAGGAGAGAAGCTTAGGCTACCTTCCAAAATTTAAGTACTAGCCACTTTTGAAAGGCTTTTTAGAGGGCCTGTGAATGATAACATAGCTTGGTAATCTGGACTCGTTACCCTGATCAAAAATATGTCTAAATTTCGGCACAAAGTAGAGACAAAAAGCTGTCAACTATATAACAATCTTTAAACCCACATTCGAACCAAAACCTTATAGGCTAATCACACTGAGCACATCTAACATCCAACATCCTGAGTTTAAATGCTTAATTACCATTTGCTAAGCCAACATTTTAAAGCTTTTGTTTTTGTCAAAATGATAATAGGAAACTGCTACGAAGGTAACAATTTTCGTCATGGTAAATATTTATGACTCAGGATGTTGGATGTGCTCAGTGTGATTAGCATAATAGGTTCGATAAGTACAGAAACCAGTCCGCAAAACCGAACTTTCCACTTTAAAACGGGTTTGAAACTCCGAACCAAGCCTTGATCAAAATTTTACAGGTTTCAAATGAATATATGCCAAAATCTGGCTAAAACGTGGGTAAGGAAAGCTTTGATTTACAAAATCACTTTAGTGCAGCGTTGGTCAACGAGAGCGAGACCAAGCGACTGAGAGGCTTTTTACTCTCTTCTCCTCAGCTTGGGCATCCGTTCGGCTCGTGTATGTGTAAATAGCGAAATGTCTTCGATACCAGCGGGCAAGACGTGACCATCGCTGCTCTAAATAGCAAGGCTGCAAGCAAGGCCCTTATGACCGCTTCAGTCCATGCTTTTTCGGGCCATGAGGACCTAACCTTCTATATTTATATCCTACCGAACCTGAAACGGAACTTCTCTATTTTGAAAAGGGTTCGGTTCACATATATTTCTTCATATTTATTTAGATAGATTAGAGAAGGGAAATAATGCAAGACTTAAGTTTTAACATGCCAATGTCGAACTAAATTTTAGTCACTTGCACAAAAAAACATTCACATTCGTGCCAGAGAATCTTTTTTTTTTCATAAATTTTAAAGGTTTCGCTTATGATTCCATTAAGAGCTGCGTTTATTGAATAGTTTTGTATTATTTCCTTTATTTTGGATTTATTATTTAGGAAGGCATAAACATAATGTCTTAAGCTGTCTTTGTACATTTCATTTGCTTGCTTTTCTTACATCTAAAATAATTCTTTTGAAAAAAAATTAAGTTGAAAATCAAGAAATCAAGACTGAAAGATTCTTCACTTCTAGGAACACTCGTCTCCAATGCCGAGTGGGTAGATGACACTCTACACTTGTCGAAAAAAAATAACAAAAACTTTTAATTCTAGTCTTCGTGAAGAGAAAAGGAGAGAAATGTTTACTGTTATTTAGTTATAGGATACCAGATCCGGCCAGTGGGTAGATGACACTTTGTCAAAAAAAATAGAAAAAAATCCTTTATTCCAGGTAAATGTTTACTGCAGTTGCAGTTATCAATTGATAGTTTCTTCTTCCATTTCACTCTTAACTGCGGTGAACGGATTTACCTCTAAAAAGGCACAACCATCGGGATCACGTTCGAATTTCACCTGATCTACGGGCTGACACTTATGGTTAGAGGATTCCAGATCGGGAAACTCGTTGCGTATTTCTTTCTCTGCCTGTTCCAATATCTGCTTCTGATGATGGACATTTTGCGAGGATTGTGCCGGGTTGAATAGGCAATGGACCAAGGAATATAGACGCCAATCCGATTTGTAATCCTTGACCGTCTCCATGCGGTTTCGTTCACTTAAATACTGCTTCCTATATTTGACAATGCGACGATACACCTCCTGCTTGTTAAGCTTGATGCCACATTGCTGCAATCCGAGCGAAATGTCCCGATAGACGGGCAAATTCTCCGAGTACGAGGGAATCAAATGCAAATGCTCTCGCCACAGTTGCACCAATGTGGCCTCCTCAAAGGAAGTATAGTAACGCAAATGTTTGGCTGAAGTCATTGTTGTTGCCTGCGGTTAAATATTTATTTTAACGTTAATGTTCAAATTTCTTACGTGTCTGAATATGCCTTCCTACCTTTTATACATATATTGGATATAATATAATACGGGCTACTTTTCCGCTTGTATTTAAACAGCTTTAGCTTCTCTTGTAAATTCGCCAAATTACAGTGCTGAAAACCGTCTTGAACCAGACAGTGTTGCCACAAATACGTCGAAACTTGAAAGCAGTTATGTATACTTTTTTGGCAAAACTTAGCTTGTGTATCAACTCCAAAATGGATGTGGGAATGCTTTCTTAAAATTCCGACTAGTCTTTACGCTGGGTCAGTGCTTAAGTTAGGTACGCAGACGCTGACAATTTTGTCAGAGCGAGAATTGTTAGAGCGGCTCTGAGAAAGTAGTGTGACCAGGCAACACACAAATATCAGTTGTGGTTTCTATAAAAAATAAAAGATTTTATAACACTATGGAAAATTTAGAGGTCAATGCCAATGCCATGTGTGTTCTTTATTTTGACACATACATCGGAAGATTAGAATTCGCCGGGCCGTACATTAAATCAGAGGCAATAGTTAGAGCCACAGCCATGGACTGGTGGCGAATCATACTCGCAGGGCGTATTAGAAGAGGAACAACTGGGTGAATACGAATTTAAAGGGGGCCACAACAGTAGCAACGGAAGCTACCACAGTAAGCCTGAGGAGCCTTTACTAAAATGGGCTGCGGAGGCTACGTAGGTGTTTCAGGGGAAATTGCAAACCTATCACAGTAAGCCAGAGGGGCCACTACTATAATGGGCTGTGGAGGCTGCAAGGGCTTGGGGCTGTTTGGCCGTTCAGTGGGCTGTGGCGGTTGCGGAGGTTTAGACTCGAGTGGAGTGCATACATTGGGCAAATGGCATTCCAGCCAAAAAGGCTTATCGGTCACAAGTCAGGCAGTTGCCGGCATCGTAATGCTTTTAATTGGGCAGATTTCATAAAATGGATTGCGATTAGCCCACTTTGATCAGATTCGAATTCTCCAAATGATTTTGGAGATGATTTTTATCTTTTTTGCATTCACTTTTCACAGAGAACGGCTTCGGTTGATTGCAAAACAGTCCTACATTAATGTAGAGCCGTCCACCTATAGCAACCGGGGGCCGAAGTCAGTCGGCAATCCCCACCGAATGCTTGCCTCACTGAGTGTCATAGCTCGCAAATAACTCTTAAGCCTATTTTAAGTTCGCTTCCCTCTGTTATCGCGCTTACTGTTAAGTGGCCTGGGTTGAACACACAGCACTGTTCGGTCTGACAGCAACCCCTTAACAGGCCCAAGTTAATCAAACTGTCAAAATGTTAGTTGAAAAGGTTGCAGACTCTATAGTGCTGTGGATCTTAGCATATGCAGAGAGAAATAGCCCCCGGGGGCCACGTATAGGAGCCGAATGCTTGCCGAAAGCATTTCTCACTAAGTGTCTGAAAGTCAGTCGCAGTCAGCATTACAAGACAATCCCTTCCTATTCAGAATATTGCCGAGCAACACTTTTAAAAAGTCTACACAAAGCTAATACCAGTGCACCACTGGTACTCCATGGGCTAAATAAAATGCTTATTGAACTTATTAGTAGTTATTCCACATTCTCATACCTTATAACCTTTCTTTTTAAAGGGTCGTAGAAACGAATGACTGCATTCAACAGATCAACTTGATCCCTCATCAATGATAAATTTGGAAATATTTTTTTTTTACCTGCTTTTTGAATGATATTGAAATGTGTAATTTCATAAAGCCAAAGACCTTAAGAACCAAAAATTGAATTGTAATTATAATTAGAAACGTTAACACACTTCCTTGCCATTCTGTATGACATAACTTCTTTGTGATCAAACAAGAAATTATCAGATTAGAAATCCCTGATGAGCGTTAATTGGGCTGCATGCAGCAGAAGATCACTGGACACTGAATCAAGTGTCTCCGCTGAATGTGCCCATTATATTAGTTCTTTTCGTTTGTATTTAAGCATCATCATCATCACGTTTACGTTTGCCTTTTGTTTTTTGGTTTTTGCTATCAGTTATTACACAAAATGTATGTATATATGCAATTGGTTGTTTTGTTTTTGTTTTGTTTTTCTTTGTGTTTGTATATAATAATATACGTCAGTAAATAAAGTACCTCGTTTTACTAGCATTTTACAATTCTCTCTCAGTTGTTTCGCTTCCTTTTGGGTTTTGTTTCAGCAATAATCAAACTGCGTCTGCTTTTTGGTTTAACTTACGAAGCGCTGAACATTTATATGTATACTCAATTAATTAGATAGATATATATGTATGTATATATATATATTCTCTATATATGTACGCTGGGTTTCCTATATAAGCTGGACTCCGGGGGCTCGTCCGTGCGGGGGCTGGCGTTACTTTTTGTGTGGCTTTCTCTTTAGCAGCTTGTTGACCACGGTCTTGAAGAGATTTGGCTTTATTCATAAGTATCCGAGGGTGGCGTACGTCTTCACGAAAGTGCCGTCGCTGGTGCTCACGTTTCTGTGGAGGAGGAGGAGGAGGAGGAGGATGGAGGTAGGGGAAGAGTTAGCCGAAGAGTTAGGCGCCAGCCGTCGTCTCTACTCACTCGTCTTCCCAGGGACAGACCGCGTTGTGTGCGGTATCGCCGCCGCCGGCACCACCGCTGCCACTTCCGCTGGCCTTCTCCTTCTCCTTGTCATCGAGGGAACCGCCAAATTTCTTGCCCTCCGAGTTGCGCTTCTTGCGCCGCTTGCGCACTTCCTCATTGCTGGAGGCGGGCGTGGCCACAATTGGCTCGCAGGGCTCATCATCCACCGTGTCCACATCCAGCTCGGCCAGTGGAGCCATAGAGGGCGCCGGTGTGGGTGCCGGTGGTATGTAGCCCAAGTGTCGGTCCGTGTCCACTATATCATAGTCATAGACCACATCTTTGGCATCGGCTCCAAATTGCAGTCCCTCCTGGTACTCATCGGTGGTGGGTGACAGTTCCTCGGGCACGGGCAGTTCCACTTCCGCTTGCGCCGAGCTGACATCCGCCGACACGGGGTCGGCTTCCTGCTGAACTGCCACATCGTGCACTTTGATGGTGGGCGTGGTGATGACCAGTTCCAGTTGCTCCACGTCGCCACCCTCGCCACTCTCATAGGCCCGCGTCTCGATCAGCTCAATTTGCACCTCCTGGACTATGGCCAGAGCGGGCTCCGTTTCCGTTACGGACACCTGAGCGATGGGACTCTCCACACGCCGCTGGTGGTGCTCCAGTGGTGTGCTGGTAATGCTGGTGGCTTCTTCCGGTGGTGGCGTTATTTTTGTAATGGGCGGCGGGGTCGGTGTGGGCGTGGGGGTAACCAAAACCGGCAGCTCTGAAGCCGACGATTCGCTATTGCGTTCCGATAGCGATAGCTTATTGAGCTCCTCTTCCAGGTCTGCATCTGCATCGGAGGCACCGGACGGTGGATCTTTGGCAATGACGCTACTGCTACTGCCGATGCCCACAACGGCACTGCGGGCCGTCAACGGTGGAAAGTTGCTGCTGACCACACTGCTTTGACTGCCCACCGTGGGCGACGGTGTGGTCGAGGGGCAGACCGGTCCACCGCGTCCGCATTGGTAGTCCGATGAGCGGCTGCAAAAACAAAAAGGAAGAGAACACAGAAATCAGAAATCAGAGTGCAGTGTGTAAAAACGGTGTGTGACTTGACGGATCGCTGTAACTGTCAGCCCGGCATAAGCACTCCCAACTCAAAGGAAGATAAGAGATAGGTTTCTTCTGGAAAAGCGCAGGATCAGTAACATATTCATTTTTTCATCTTGTTCCCGACATCACAACTGCAGAAGCTAACAAATGATGGTCAGTGCATAGTTCTCGGAAAGGGCTCCCTGCCTCTACGCTTTAAGCGTCACAAAATTCCAAGACAAAGTGGAATTGAAAGCTAACCTAATCTTATCCATCAATCATGTCACTTATTTCGAATAACTGTTCAACATCATTGCCGATTTTAGAAAGATAATTATTTATTATTGACGGACAAATTAATTGGCGGACAGTTTGTTGACATGCGCACAAAAATACATTAATTAGGTCCAAACAATAGTTGTATTCCTGAATGTGATTTAAAACAGCTGTTCACGGCTGCTTCATACAAAATGTGCAGTGTGCCCAGAGTATAGGTTCAAGCTGTATGACTGTTCTCTTAAAAGAAACTTTTAATGATTTAAATATTTTGCATTTCATATTTGAGTAATTAAATGATTATTTATTTATTGTACTTTAGACTGCATACGAGCCTATTGAAAAAAAAACGAATTCATAAGTGCTCGAGTTTTTGGAGCTTGTCACTGGAACCTTGTCAAAGATGTTCAGGATTCCTTATCTGCACAGTTCTCCTAGAAAGTTAGAAGTCACAAATTCTTACACAATTTTATTCTGCCTCTTCCTCTTTAGAGCCGACAAATTGCATAAGCCACTACCCGTGACCATAAACAAATAAATATATATTGAAATTTGCAAAATCAACCGAAGGCTGCCAAAACCAATTTGCCACTCAATGTGACCGTAAATAGATGGCGCCAACTATGTGACTATCAACGGGTTGACAATAAAGCAAAATAGATATACTCTATAGGGTCGCGAAATACTCGCGAAATCAAAAACTTCATATAAAAAAAAAAAGGATTTAGCAGGTTGTTGCTTCGTGACTTGGTCTGGAGTTCACGCGCGAAATGGTCACATCGATATTCAGTGTTTAAGAAACTGCAATATGTTTCATTTGGCTTGCTTCTTCTTTTGATAAAACCATAGCCCGCATTAAAATCAAAAGCAAAAATAATTTTTGAGAAAAAGCAAACACTAGCAGTCGTCGTCACTTTATCATTTCTGATTTTCATTTTGATTTTACTTTTGTTCTGTGGCGTAAGTCGAAGCTGCAGCATGTGTTCGCTTTCAGAAGTCGACGGTAGTGCATCTATTTTCTACTTTTGCATTTTGGTTTTGGTCCAGCACGTTATTTCTCTCAACACACATAATGAAACATTTATAATGCTGGGTTTACATTGCGTCACATTTCATTGTCACAGCGCAATGTACTCATACTTTCTGTTACGCCAATGTGAACAGTTTTGACAGTTTGTTGTTGTTGCGTTACGTTCATTTTTGGTGGACTGGTAAATTCCAAGAAATATTGTGGCGACAGCGCTGCCGTCGTCTGGCAGGAGCGAACACATGCTGCTGCTTCGACTTACGGCACTGAATAAAATCATCAACAAAATCAAATTCATATTTTTCTCAATAATCGTTTTTTGCTTTTCATTTGGCTGCGACTTCGGTTTTCATCAAACGCAGAAGCAGAAGCAAGAGCTCATATTGATAAGTTGAAAAAGTCGAAGTAGTCGACAGAAGCAATTTAAACACTGCATTGAGTATATTAAGTTTGTGCAAAAGTATGTTACGCGGAGAAGAAGTCATTTCCGACACTAAAAAGTATATATATTCTTGATCAGCATCAACAGTCGAGTCGATATAGCCATGTCCGTCTGTCTGTATGAACGCACAGATCTCAGAGTTGGTAAGAGATAGAGGTTTGACATGTACTTGCTTCTCAATAATCGTTTTTTGCTTTTCATTTCGCTGCGACTTCGGTTTTCATCAAAAGCAGAAGCAAGAGTTCATATTGATAAGTTGTAAAAAGTCGAAGCTGTGAAAAGCAAAAATGTTGTAACTTTTGCTAATTTGACAAAAGCAATTTAAACACTTTCGATATCTTGCCAACCGATGTCAACGTGTCACGAGAAGGTCTATCGATAAGTGATTTTTTCGCAATCACGTGTGGCGCGGTAAATTCAAATGAATGGACATAAGTGGGTATAGGGCAAGTTGGTAATTAAAGTAATTGTGGAGTTTAATTATGTTATTCATAATTGATTGCTTTTCTATTAAATCATTGCAAAGCGGCTTGGGCTTCGACAACTTACGCTGCCGAAGTGCCAAGCACACCAAGAGTGGAAACAAACGCATCTCACAAAGCCGCTGATCACTAGTTGAGTAAGCCAAACTTGTTGGTCCAAGAAGATTTCATATGTGCTTTTGTCATTTATATTAACTTAACCATAGCTCCTCGTGCAAGATGGCTGATGATGAGGAACTTTGGCCCAGCACAAAGTGATTCAATTGTGGACGACGGCAATTTTGTATGTCGAACGGATGAGATGAGCTGCACATCTTTTCAATGGTAGGCCTTGGGACTTCTTTGTGGCCACAAGTCAGGGACAACATCTCCTAATCTATGCCGTTCCATTATAAGTACATAACAACGAGATGCCATGGCCCAACCAGTCGATTCAGTCCCTTTTTCTAGTCGTGTCCATAAAGCACCATTTGCCTATTACAAAAAAGGTCACGAACCATTTAATTATTAGCGATTTATTTACGTTTTACATTTGCCACCTCTTAGATATTTACTGCAAATAAGGATCAACCAAAAACTGTCGAACCCATATTGCCTTCACTACCGCTTCTTACAAAACAGAAAGCTAATTGAAATCTCTTGAAGTTCTGTGACACCGACGGACTTTTCGAGCGTTTTACAAACCAGCCGATGCCAAAATCTCTCTACCGCAGACTACAGGGCTATGCCCATATGGAAAAATTAAAATAATCAGTTTCTGGCCGATGCTCAAATTGCGATGATTATACTAAAGGGCAAAAACACTATCAATAATTTTGTTTTATATTTTGCTAAACAAATATTGCTCCCGTGTTCCAATTCATCGTTCCAGTTCGACCAATGCAATTTTAACACACCCGTTGCTTATTCTATGTGAATGTCATTATTCTATGTGAATGTCAAAACAACTATCGATAACCAAGTGCTTAAGAAGTTCCATCCATAACTTGTCAGTTTTCCTTTTTGCTGCTTATTCACTCTTCCATTTGGTTGCTGTCTTCCGTGTGATTCAGTTCTATCGTTTGTGCTGAGAAAAAAAAGCCTTTTCTTAACCTCGTTTTGGGTGAAGAATTTTACTAAACACGAAATAATTTACAAGCAGAAAAGTGAGTAAAAGTGCAAATTAAAATTTTTTTGTCAAATCCCTATAGATAACCAAGTGCTAAAGAAGTTTCATCCATAACTTGTCATTTTTCCTTTTTCTTGCTTAGTCACTCTTCCCCATTTGGTTGCTGTCTTCCGTGCGATTCAGTTCAGTGTGCCGAGAAAAAAAAAGCCTTTTCTTAACCTCGTTTTGTGTGAAGAATTTTACAATAATTTACAAGCAGAAAAGTGAGTAAAAGTGCAAATTAAATTTTTTTTGTCAAATCCCTATAGATAACCAAGTGCTTAAGAAGTTTCATCCATAACTTGTCATTTTTCCTTTTTCTTGCTAAGTCACTCTTCCCCATTTGGTTGCCGTCTTCCGTGCGATTCAGTTCTAACGTTTGTGCCGAGAAAAAAAAGCCTTTTCTTAACCTCGTTTTGGGTGAAGAATTTTACAGGATCCGAAAATTGATAGCGAGAAATAATTGAAAACTAGAAAAGTGAGTAATTGGCTAATTACACTGAACACATCTAACATCACGAGTCATAAACAGCGATGGTCACCAGTACCCCCTGGGGGGCGAAGACATTTTGCTATTTACACATATAGGAGCCAAACGCATGCCGAAGCTGAGGAGAAGAGAGCAAAAAGTTTTTCGGTCGCTTGCCAGCCTTTGTTGCTTTCTGGTCAAGGCAAATTCACGGCGCTTTCTCGCAAACCAATGCGCTCTCGTTGGCGAACGCTGTTTTAGACGTCAACCTACTTATTATTTTGACAACATAAAAATTTACAAAAGTTTTCAAAGCAAATAGTTATTAAGCACTTTAACTCATGATGTGGGATGATTTGATCAGTGTAAAAAGCCTATATATATGCAAATTACAAATTTTTTTTTTTTTCACTGAAATTTTTTGAAAAACTATTAATTTTCATGTGGTTTTTAATTTTGATTTCCATTTCAACTTATAATAATAAACAATAATTTATTCGCAGAGAAAAGATGAACACCAAGGCAAAATTGGACCGTTTCCTATCCGAGTCCAGGGGCATGGGTGATTCCACCTGTAGCAGCAGCAGCGAGGTCGTGGATAGCAAGACGAATTTGATTGTTAACTATGTGCCCGATTACATGATGGACGGGGAGTTGTTCGAGCTGTTTGCCAAATTTGGTTCCATACGCCAATACAAGATTGTGCGTGAAAAAGCAACCGCTCTGAGCTATGGGTATGGGTTCGTTGACTATTGGCAGGCGAGCAGTGCTCCCAACGCCATACGAAATTTAGATGGACACGAGGTGGGTCAAAAACGCCTTAAGGTCGCCTATGCCGATCCCGATATGAAGAATGCCATACTATATGTGACGGGTTTGGCCATGTGCATGAAGGAGCACAGATTGCGGGATCTCTTCGAACGCTATGGCAACGTTTTGAATGTGAAGCTGCTGCACAATAAGTTCGAAAAAAGAAGTGCAAGGGGCGTGGCATTTGTAAGAATGGATCAGCAGATGTCTGCTGCAAAGGCCATTAATGCATTGCATAAACATGTGCCCGTAGGTATGAATCGTCCCATTTCGGTGGAATTAGCTCTTCGTCAAACAAAGCCACCTCACTTGCCACGGACACCACCACCACCAACACCACCAACACCACCAACGCCTGCAACCACAGACACCCCGGTAAAGCTACCTGTGAATCGTCCCATTTCGGTGGAATTAGCTCTTCGTCAAACAAAGCCACCTCACTTGCCACCACCACCAACACCACCACCACCAACGCCTGCAACCACAGACACCATGGCAAAGCTAGCTGTGACATCCTTGAAGTACAGGATTTTCCGTCATTTTACCAAAACGACAGATGATTCAATTTAAACTATACACGAGATTTTTTTTTTTTTAACTTTCCATATAATTATATCACTTTTTGACGAATAAAATTGTAATTCTCTCCCACATTTTCTTTTTTTGTTTCAAGTCTAGTACGCTTTTAGCTCAAGTCGTTCACTTAATGTCTGACCGCAGCTGGTCTTTACCCTTTCAACCCTAAATCTTAACCAATTATGCCAAAAATTATCACTTTTGCCTTCCATGTTTAGACTTTGAGCGGTCCGAATCTGCGATTTTGTAGGCACGCGTTCTTCCGCAAATTTGATAACGAAGAAAATAATATTCGCTTAAAATGAAATTCAACTTTTGCTATTTTTAGGAAAAAATAAGAAAATTTCCAACCCATATGTTCAGCCCGTTTAAAATTGATACTTACGCATTCAATTGAAAAATTTTCCAACTCGAAAACAATTAACTTTAAGTAGTACTATTTATTAACTGTGATGTCTTATATTATAGCCTTTTGAAATCGGTTTAGTTGTAGGCAGGACAGCAAAAAATTAAACCCAAATTTTAAGAACTTATAAAAAAAATAGAGGAAAGCTAACTTCGACTAGGCTGACGCTTATATACCCTGGCAGCTCGAATAATAATTAATATAAATGAAGGTTTTAAATGATTCTCATTCAACAATTGAATTTTTGCTTTAAACCATGTTAGCCGAGTGATTTCCCAAACTGATCAATAGATGGCACCACTATTTTGACCATTTACCATTTGGCAGGCCAGTTTGTTACTATATATTCATACGATTTTGATCAAACTTCCCAAAAATATCTGGAAACCGATAATACTCATAGAAAAAAGTCTTTCTCACTAAAACTGATTTTTCGACCGATAGTTCCTATGTCAACTATATGTTATAGTAATTCGATTTGGGTCAAACTTGGCGGAGTTATGTCGAGCGGTATAATATTAATCAATAACAAATTTGAGAGCGATAGCTTTGAAAACAAAAAAGTTTTTCTTACTAAGACTAGTTTTTTGACCGATGGTTTCTATGGCAGCTTTAAGCTATAGTTATCCGATTTGGATTAAACTTGGCAGAATTGTGTGGAAGCATATTATACCAATAAGTTTCAAATTTGAGAGAGATAGCATTGAAAACAAAAAAGTTTTTATTACTTTTAATTAGAGCTTTCTATTGTATGTTAGCTGAACTATATAGTTGTCCGATTAAGCATACAAAACTTACAAATTCGAGGTTTGGGGACGTTTGCATTGAAAACGACAAGTTTTTCTCACTAAAACTAGTTTTTTGACCGATAGTTCTAATGGCAGCTGTATGCTATAGTCGTCCGATCCGGCCTGTTCCGACAAATGTGCAACGTATGTGTACCTAAAGACTTCGTGTATCGTTGGGTCAAGATTTCTTTAAAACCCAAGGAGGAGATAGCATAGAAACAGACGGACAAGGCTATATCAACTCAGCTCGTCATGAACATATAAACTCTATGATTTTAATACACCCTCTGCAAGGCTATAAAAACAGTTAGCCTGACAAGTTGATTCGCTTAAGCGGACTGCTACAGTATATTGATGATTCAATTCGCGGGCACCTACCTAGGCGTAAAGGAGACGGATGCTCGACGTTGCTCGGTAAAATTGGGCATTAGACGCTTCATGCCCGCCTCACCGCTGTCAACAGTATTTTGATGACGGATGCCCAGATTGCGTTGCATGCGCTCCGCCACATCGCTGATGTCCGAGGATGTGCTGTCAAGAATAGAATAGAATTTTAAGAATGCATCGTTAGCTACTTAATTATGCATAGCACCGGCTCCCTGCCATTTAAACTACCAAACTAAACGACCTATCCAACGTTTCTAACTTGAATTTAGTTTCAAAATACTTAAGACAACGGTTTTCACATGATTCTCCGTACCCAAGCTTACCTGGTCAATCGCTGTGGCTGGGCATTCACATTTGCTGTCGCTGTCTTAGCTGAAGCTGCCGCTACTACTGTCGAAGCAGCTGCCTCGATTTCACTATCCTGCTCCCAGGGACAAACGGACAGCTTAACCTGGGCAGGCACTGGAGCAACAATCGGCAGCAGTGCAGGCGGTACAGCTACAGCCGGCTCATCCCAGGGACAAACGGCGCTACAGTTTCCCGTAGCCGCTGATGATGTCTCCACGGTTGTCTCCAGCCGGGCGGGCTTCGTTTTGGGCGTTTCTCTGCACGGCAAGATTAGGGTAAAAATGATTAATATAGCTGGGGAAATGCAGTAGATAGCTTAGACATGTAGACAGTGGTTTTTTTTTTTTTTTTTAGACGAGTTTTAATTGTTTGACATTGAGATTTGTACAATATTTACGCTTAATTACATTGAAAACGGAAAACGCAAGAACGAAACGGGAAACAGAAAGAGGAGAGCTCAAGGGGTGGTTGGGCACAGGCACCGATGAAATAAACGAAACGAGAAAAGAGCAATCAACTGGCTCTGCAGCAGAGTGAAAGAAACATGGAACGAACAAACAACAACAACAGAACGTTAGGGAGAAAGAAGAGGCGGACGATGAAGATCACCAAGGGCGAGGCAGGAGAATAGGAGA
Source organism: Lordiphosa magnipectinata (assembly GCA_037044535.1). Taxonomy (NCBI): domain Eukaryota; kingdom Metazoa; phylum Arthropoda; class Insecta; order Diptera; family Drosophilidae; genus Lordiphosa; species Lordiphosa magnipectinata. The sequence goes on along the minus strand of JBAMBO010003184.1, from coordinate 74 downwards.
AGGTATGGAAATGGTGAGAATGTGTATGAAAAAGTGTCATCTGAGTATCAGAGAGTACAGAGATAAGATCATTG
>JBAMBO010003183.1:0-68443 GCA_037044535.1 Lordiphosa magnipectinata | reverse complement strand
TAATACAGTCGAGGTTCACCAATTTTCTTACTTGCCCAGCTCTCACTTTGGATACTTTATAAAGACGTTTGACCTACCCGAAAATCGTTTGGTATATAACATGACGAAATTTTTACTAGAACGCCGATCTCACACAATTTGGTCACAGATCCGCAAGTGGCGCTAGACAAATGGAGAAGCTATTTCGCCAACCTGCTGGGAGGCGACAAAGAACACAATACCGCCTCTGGAGTAGTAACGACGCCACCAATCGTCAACATAGAGATAGACCCACCGGACCATCACGAAGTCTGTGTAGCCATAAAAAGGCTTAAGAACAACAAATCAGCAGGTGCAGATGACCTGCCAGCTGAACTGTTTAAGGCTGGAGGCGAGGAGTTGGTAAGGTGCATGCACCAACTCCTCAGCAGAATATGGTCCAACGAGAGCATCCCCGAAGATAGGAGTTTAAGTGAAATTTGCCCACTTTTTAAAAAAGGAGACCCTGCAGTTTGCGCCAACTACCGTGGGATCAGTCTCCTTCCCATCGCATATAAGATTCTGTCGTGCATTATTTGTGAACGTCTAAAGCCGCTTATTAGCACACTGATCGGACCTTATCAGTTTGGTTTCAGACCTGGTAAATCCACCACAGACCAGATATTCACATTACGACAAACCCTGGAGAAGACCTATGAGAGAAATATCAAAACCAACCATCTTTTTGTTGATTATAAATCAGCCTTTGACACTCCGATAAGGTCAAGGTTCTTTGAAGCCCTGTCTACCTTTGGTATACCAGCAAAGTACGTTCGACTTTGCATGATGACGTTGAGAAGCGCTCGAAGCTCCGTCAAAATAGGAAAGAACCTCTCCGAACCATTTGATACCAAGAGAGGTTTTAGGCAGGGTGATACCCTATCGTGTGACTTCTTTAATCTACTGATGGAGTATATCCTGCGCCAGAGCCCAAATGCCAACAGATTGGGCTCATTTCTTTATAAAGATCTAATGATACTCGCATACGCCGATGATATTGACATTATCGGCAAAAACGAACGGGCGGTAAGCTGGGCGTTTTCAGAGATTGAGAAGCAGACTAAACTGATGGGCTTAGCGGTAAACGAGGACAAGACAAAGTACCTAGTATCCACGGACAAGAAGTCTACGCGTCTTGGACAATTTGTTACTATGGGGGAGTACAACTTTGAGGTTGTAGAGGATTTTGTCTACCTCGGGACGATGATTACCGGCGACAACATCATCGGCCTGGAGATCCGAAGAAGAATTACTCTTGGAAACCGATGCTACTACGGGCTCAGTAGGGAGTTCAAGAGCAGAGCCTTTTCTCGAAGAACAAAAATAGCGCTATACAAGTCGCTCATCATCCCAGTCCTGCAATACGGCGCAGAAGCATGGACAATGACAGCAGCGGATGAGGAGGCAACTGGCGTGTTCGAGCGAAAAATCCTTCGGAGGATATATGGACCTTTAAAAGTTGGCGATGGATACCGCCTTCGAATGAATCACGAACTGTATGAGCTCTATGGGCACATCAGTCTAGTCAAGCGCATAAAGCAACAGCGGCTGCGCTGGTTAGGACATGTAATCCGGATGGATGAAGAAGCTCCAGTAAAAAAGACGTACAAAGCGAAGGCGGCAGACTTTGGAGGACAAGGCAGGAGGGGTCGCCCACCACTAAGATGGGATGATCAAGTGCGGAAAGACATTTCCAACCTTGGTGTGAACAACTGGTACCAGCTCGCACAATGCAGAAGCGTGTGGAGGGCATTCATTGCAGAGGCCAAGACCGTCAAGCGGTTGTGTGTGTGCAACATCGGGCCAATAAAGAAGAAGAAGATCTCACACAATCTGCAGATTAACTTAAGCGATAAAGCATTCTGGAAAAAATCGCACAGCAAGTTACTAAAATGGATTGATGGTAGAAATTTCATCAACCAGGCTTACAACTGCAGCAAGATGTTAATTCAACGACGAATTCCTCCAGCTTTACCACAGATCGTATGGAAATATTTTCAATAGCATTAAAGACACGATTGGTTCCATTATTTAGATTTGTACATTTTGTAAAGGAAATCTGACGGCTACAAGACACTGCTTTATTTTTGCAAGTAATAAGAGCTCCGTACCATTTATCGCTTTGATTGATGAAGTATCTGAAGTTAAATATATTTGTAAACTTTGTGGATTTGTATACAGAACTGGCTTAGACAAAAGTCGGTTAATTTATACCTGTACATGGCAAGACAATCAAATACAATGAAACTAAAACAAGAAAATTTGGTGTGTGTGCCTGGGTGTGCGTGGTGTGTGTGGGTGTGTGTGGGTGTGTGTGTGGTGTGTGGGGCGTGTGTGGGGTGTGTGTATGTGTGTGTGTGTGTGTGTGTGTGTGTGTGTGTGTGTGTGTGTGTGTGTGTGTGTGTGTGGGTGTATGTGTATGTGTGTGGGTGTGGGTGTGTGTGTGTAGTGTGTGTGTGTGTGTGTGTGGATAAGAGTTTTAAACATTAACAAAGAAAATTCCACTAAAACGAGTAGCCTTGCTCAGTCGCCTTCAGCTGGTTCCCCTCAATCATCTCCTCTTCTGGGTCATCAAAATACATTTCGACAATTTGATACGCCTTTTTATAAATCTCTTCATTCTCATGCAGTTGCAAAGACTCGAGCTGGTCCAAAGCGCCGTGTTTCTCTATTAAGCGACAAAGATTGTCCGTGCTCCCTAATTTTCTTGCTATGCCTAAGAGATTGCACATACCATCCAGAACCACTCTGATGGTAAGTGTACATTGCGACTTCAACAGCTCCAAAAATGGCTTCAGAATAATATATCTCTCAATTATATCTGTAATTTGTTGGGGACTGCCTGTAATTATTGTATTCGTCACAACCCAGGCAGCCTCCGCTTGTGCCTCACTATGACCATGTTCGAGCACCTTGCAAATGGGTTCATATAGTCCCGTCTCCAGGACCGCCTGGACGTGCTGTTGTTTGCAAGCGGTTATGTTGCTCACCGTCCAAGCGGCCTTCTTGACAATGCTGCTCTTGTGGTGTACCAGCAATTTACCCAATATGGGCAAAACACCTGCCGATATGATAACATCGGTCTGCTTTTCTGTGCCTGCCACAATGTTGCCCACAGTGGACAAGGCCGGTAGAATAACCCTGATCTCATCCCGTTGCATCAGACTCAGAAGTAGAGGCACTGCACCCACATCGATTACAGCTTGGATTTTATAGTCTTCACGATCGGTGACATTGGACAATGCCCAACAGCAATTGTACAACACTTGAGTATCCTGGCAATTCAGAAGCTGTACAAGCAAGGGCAGTAAACGCCGCACCTGCTCAAAGGGGGCTCGGGGATCCTTTCTGGAGCACAAATTACACATCAACCAGGCTATGTTCTGCAACAGAGAGGGTGGAGCTTCGTTTGTGACCAAAGGCAAAATGCCATCAATGACATGATGTTTGATGACTATATTCCTGAAGGCTGCACAATCACCGGCTATGTTGGACAACGCCCAAACGGCCTGCTCGGCCAGATAAGTGAACTGTGATGGCAGCAGGGCAATCAAGTGTGGCAAAGCACCCTGTTCGATGATGCTGCTTGTCTGCTCGGAAGTGCCCGCGGCTATATTTGACAGGACCCAGGCGGCCTCGAACTGCAACTGGGGATGGCCCATATTCTGCAGGAATCCTAGGCATAAGGGGATTACATCCAGTTCTATCATCAAGTTAATCTTTGGATCAGTCTTGTTGCACAGCATTTTGCGGGCGGACTGTACGCCCAGGAACTGCTGTCCCACATCCTCGCTTTTCATCGCCATCACAAACTCATCTGCCGAGAGCTGCTGTGCGCCATTATTTGTTAGTTGCTGCTCATGGCAGCTCAGATCTTCATCCATCTCAACAATATTCCTCCGCTTTGCAATCTGATCCTCCTTCTTTGACTTGCGTAGACTTATGGCGATTTCTTGACGCCGCATCCGAGCGTCCTCTAAATTCAGATTATTTGCCTTAAAGGCTCCACGACGATCGTTGAATTCAGTTTTTTTCATATTGAAAATTTTTTTTATTTGATAAAATTTTGTTCAGTTCTTTACTCAAGCACAGTCTGAATTCAAGTGAGACAATGCTAGGGAATGAGAACAGAACTAAGCAAAACATATTTGAACGAAAAGGCTCAGCTATCTTCGTCTAAAGTTTTTATACGCCAACATTAAAATCAAACAATTTTATTTATTGTTTATAGATTTGACCATATACTGCAAAATCTTTAGTATTCGAAATTGCCGAGCTTGCTGACTGAAATTAAAAACAAAAAATAGACGAGTGCTAACTATGGTATATGCCCTTGCAGCTGGTATAATTTATATAAATAAAGGTTTCTAATAAATTTTACTCCTTAATTTAATTTTCGATTTGAACAATGCACTGTGGGCAAAAAGTCCAAAAATAGTGCATAAAGTATTTTTTTTTTATATATTAAATACTCAAAATTGAATGTGTTTTCCAATTATGCATACTCAAGAGAAAATAAAACTGTTCCGAAAAAATTTTTAAGGCGTACTGTTTGAAATTGCCGCGCAAACAAAGTCAGCTTACTAAATGCATGCCTGACCTATCGAAATGCAACCGTCAATGTCGATGAGCTTTGCGCGTTTGTTGTGGCTTTTTCTTTAAAGTGAAGACAATTTGGAAATATGGGAAATAATCGTACAGGTATGTAGATTCAACGTTGTATGTTAGTTTTTATATGTTCTGTATGTTTTGTCGTGTATCGTCAATTGTTGTTGGAGTATTTTTACAGCTCAAATTTAACAAATGTAATTGTGTTCTGTGGTGTGTAACTTATCTGCCGCGCGCGCTTGCGAGCAACTAAGACTGGTATGTTTTTCGTAAAAGTATATAGAATACGGTGTTAATAATATTCTTTGCCCGTTTTTGCCCGTTTTCGATAAAAATGAAATATTGCTGCCGAATATGAGTTTCGCCGCTTAACACTCCTGGAGGTTTGGGACAACAATGGACGCGACGACTCTGCCGTAACGAAGTGGATGTTGGAGAAAATGAAAAAAGGGCCAACTCAGCAACTCACACGTTAATCAAATTGAGCAAAAAGTTTGCAGTTTTATCACGCATATTAGGAAATATTTGCCTAAATGCAACCGAATGTTGTCAATGTTTAAAGTTACTCACTCAAGGTGGCTTTCGCAGGCGATTATTATAACCTTGGATAAAGAGCTTGCAGATCCATCTCCCTCTAAAATGGGTAGACCAACGCTAAGCTATACACAGACTGGAATGCGTTTGAAACATAAATTAGCAAATGATCTTGCATCGGACACTGACTTTTCAACGCAGCACTTATTACATGCTGCTTCTGTTTCTGCGAAGAAGGCTAAAGAGGATGATTTGTTTAGCGCATTAAAAGTCGTCAGGGAAGAACAGACAGGGAACACGATTATTCCCCTTACCCCTGAAGAAGCATTGGCATTTTTGTTGGAAAATGGACTTACCAAACAGCAGTATTTTAATATGCATCATCTTAATAAAGCTCGTGGCTGCAACATTTTCCCCCATATTCAGCACTTCAAGAAGCTAAAACGATTTGCAGACCAACTCAAACAGAAATTTCTGAAAATTGTGCGCAGGTTTCAATGCAAAACCTTTTGGACCATACAGCCGAAAGAATATTGGTCCTGCAAAAAGAGGTTATATCTCAAATGGAAAATGTTTCACGTTGCACATTAATAGTAAGCCACGGATTTGATGGGTCTACTGGCCAGAGATTATATAAGCAGAAGTTTCGATCAGAAGAACCTGCTTCCCTAGATCTATCCCTTTTTGTCAGCACTATGATACCATTAAAATTAATAGATGCAAATCAACGAATTATTTGGAATAACAGAGCAAGGCCAGCGACTCTAAAATATGGTGTCAGTCCATTGCATGCCTGGATTCGATTTTTTGAATTTGTATTGAACGTGTCCTATAGGCTTAAAATTCAAAAGCGGCAGATCCCCAGTCTAACAAAATCGAAATGATGGCTTGGAAAAAGGAAATTCAGGAAATGATGTGGACAAATATGGGTCTACATGTAAGCATTCCCAAACAAAACGGAAGTGGGAATAGTAATGATGGAAACACGGCTAGAACACGATGCATTCGCGAATTACCAATTATTTTCCTCAATTTGTATGTAGTTTTGATCACAATTTCAAGCGAGCATTCTGTTGATGTTGATAAATTCAAAGCATTTTGTGAGGATACATTTTTATTATATGTTAATACTTATCCTTGGTATCCAATGTCACCGACGATACATAAAATATTAATACACGGCTGGCAAATAATAAACTCCTCTTTGGTTCCGGTTGGATGTTTAGGAGAAAATGCTTCAGAAGCAAGGAACAAGTACTATAAAAACGATAGGAAGTCACATGCCCGAAAAAATTGCCGCTTAAACAATATGACTGATGTTTTTTATAGAGCTATGGATTCGTCTGATCCATTAATATCCAGTATTTGCTTAAATGAAAGGCCAAAGAAATTTAAAAAAAAAAACGCCTCCCGGCAGAAGTAATAAATCTTTTAAAATGCCCACCTCCCCCGAACTAAGAAACAATCACGTCAGAAATAGAAAATGAAGATTTTGGACTCCGCTGATGATTCTGATGATTATCTAGAAATTGACTTAGATGATGAAGAAGATTAAACCTATCTGTAAATAAAATTATAAATTAATAGCAAAAAAAATTTTTTTTTTTTACTTGGGTGTGGGCGGAATGGTTGAAGGAGTAGTTTTATTGCAAAACAGAAATAAACCGAAATTCTATATTAACATTTTACATTTTTGTGCCAAATTTGAACGCTCTAGCTTTAAAATTAGACTTTATGCAAAAATTTCGGACTTTTTGCCCACAGTGCAATGTTAGCTGAGTGATTTTCCAATTTCCATTTTCATGTCAGCTTTACGATGTATCTACGATGTCCGATTTTGATCAAACTCCAAAAAATTGTATTGTGTTGTGTAGCTGGAAAGTACAAAGACGCTACCATTCAAAACAAAAAAGTTTGTCACTCTAGAACCAATTTTTCGACCGATCGTTCTTATGGCAGCTACACTTAGCGAAATTTAGAACAAACAAAATTAGAACAAAAATTATTCGTTTTTGAAATTTCAAAAATTTCGCTCTTGGAATCGAGTTAAATTCGTTCTCAATTGGTTTTTATAGGCAAGGGGAGTGAGTGCAAGTTAACTTTGAGATAATAGTGTTGGACACGCTCTCACACAGAGAGAGAGAGAGAGAGAGAGAGAGCGCATAAGCAATTTGTCGTTGCCAGATGCGTACAAATACCAACTGCACTCATTCTTAAGTATGGTTTTGACGCAACGTGTATGTTATGGATGATAGTCGGTGGGCTAAGCTGCCCGTTGTAAGTGTGTGTTTCAGTTTCGAGGTATCGAGCATAAATCCCAGTAAAGTAAGTAAAAAAAAAAAAAAAGTTTTCTCTATGTGTCTATCTCAAAATCGATCTAAGCTTAAAAAAAAGTGGGTGGTGGTGGCTGAGTTGAAGGTGAGTGGGTGGAGGGTCGTGTCTCTCAATTCCACTTTTCACTTTTCGTTCACTATTCCCTGAGTGTATATGGGCATTTCCACAGAAAAGTCCACCGAGACCAAAAAATGAAAAGTACTTAAAAACACTATTTTTTCTATAATTTTTTCATGGGGAAACAATCAAATTGAACCAATATAAGCCAATATTAAATTTATTCATAACCCCAAAGTCGCACAAGCGCTACACTAGGCAACAAGATCCAGTATATTGAAGGAATGGTGGTGTTTTTAGATGATTTTCGTGTGCTGAACACGAATCTGTTTTCAGAAATGTTCCATCACGTCGAGACTTTTAGTAATTTGAGCTTAAATTGGCAAAAAAATGGCTCTTTTGACCCTTTTAGACGCGTTTTAGTGTTGACTTTTTTTGATAATATCGTAAATTACTATTTCTTAACTTTAAAATAAACTATCTTCAAGAATTGTACGATTATGTTTAGCAAGGCAATAAGATTTTGAATTCATATAATAAGATAACTAAATTGTCTACTGCCCAAAGCTATGCCTTGCAAAAACAGTACAACAGGCTAGTAATTTGTATAGAATTTCAATGAAAATTTTCAACAGGACAGCAACAATATATTTGATTTTTTGTGAAAAATAATACAATTACTAAAAACGGTATATCTACATTGAAAAAATTTTTAGAAATGTTTGGGATAGTTTATTTCAAAGTTAAGAAGTATTACTTTACTATATAATCAAAGAGAGTCAAAACAAAAATATGGGTACCCCACAAAACACTTCTAAAAAGGGTCAAAATAAGCTCAAATTACTAAAAACAATCTCGACGTGATGTAACATTTCTAAAAAGAGCTTCGTGTTCAGCACAAGAAAATCATCTAGAATAAGCACCAACCCTTCAATATAAGCCGAAATAAACAAACATACTTGATTGATTCCGCAAAGATGAAGTTACAACTGAAGTTGTTGTGCACACTAGAATGCACGCAGCATGGTTATTTGTCAAGATCAGTCTTAAGTTCTGCCGCCAGTTCATCTTTCAGCCGCATGTGTGCGCGCGCCCTTAGAGACCAACAGATTTTGCTTAGTAAAAAATATCAAGCAACAAATTGATTCTTCATATACATACATAAAGATAATGCTAGTTGCTCTTTACCAACCACTAGCTTGGACAGCTTGGACAATTCATCTGCTTTAGCTTTCAAATATGCTATTTGATTCATGTCGAATTCCTTAATGCATTCTCACACTGATACCTCATGCATATGTTTCTTATACCATCTGCAAGTGCAAAATCGGTTAATAAACTTTGGTGTGAATTCCCTTTGCCCAGTCTATGCCCATTGCCCCCCGACTTAATTTGTTTCCACATGTGAAGTCTTTTGTTTACTTCCTTTTTGGGGTTGTAAAATCATTACCAAAATTGTGTTCAAGTACCCTCATTACCTCTCAATCAAATTCACTTCCTTCCGAATTCTGTGTGCTAATTTAAAGTGTGCCCACTTTAAGCAAAACACAAAAGTGTCTTATCGTCGCGCCTTTATGATTGGGTGTCGCTTAATTTACAATTGCCGGCTAATTACTGTCGTCCGGTTAACTTTATATAAATAACGCAAATAGAATAAGTACAAAAATTCCAAGTTGGCCCCCTTCTTCTGTCGTATAAAACCCCACTTCCGTTTCCCAAGCACAGCCCTGAGTGAGGAAGCGTACTTATCTCTATGATTGGGTGCATCTTATCAATGGTTCGCCGGTGAGGTGTACTGTAACTCTTATGGGTGGATGGATTATTCATGGCTCCGGTATGCGATGCATTCGATGAATGAACTGTGCAAATATGAGGCAATTGCCAGTCTATCAGGGGGGGATTAAAATAGTTGGTATAGGTCGTCGTCAGTCGGTCGGTCGGTCAGTCATAGACAAATTGCCGCTCTCAAGTGCTCGCAAGCGGGGGATTTTTTTTCGTATTTTCATTATTTGTTATTTTGTATACGAAAGTAACTGGCAGTATCATTTTGTGTGTCTGTAAAGTTTTAGCCATGACTAAAAATTGTAAATTAATTACTTGTTGCACTTTTTTCCTTCCAAGTTAATTTCCATAGCCACACCACAACTAGACGCTGAGTCTGGTACTCGTATTACTCATACGCCATGTGATGATAGCTTTTTGGGAAAAGCTTTAAGTTCGTGGCATACTTTTAGGTGGCTTGCTTAAGAAGTGACCATTTCGGTGGCGCCCTCTAGCGGTAGGAAGTAGCAAGTAGCTGGAACTGCTTTGTTTGAAAGCATATTAAGAAATTATAGCATACTTGCGGCCTGAGGGATATTTTAAGCGCCCTCTAGCGACAGCTAGAAGCAAACAATAAGCAGTGCAAGCAAATTATTTTGTCAAAAATTTATCAAATTTAGTTTGATTTGTGTGTGAAAAATAAAATTATTTTTCAATTTTTCTATATGCAATAGATTTCATATAGTGTGAGCGATCTCTGCTAATGTCAAACTGAACTTTTTTAAAAAAAATCGTTAACTACTAAATTTAGAATGTGTGCAGCACAACAAACTGTAATTATGGAAGCCTCCAGAGAATCTATAAGTAGTATTAGTAGGTAGTATGTTGTTTTTATTGTGTCAAGATAAAATATTGACAACATAGTGATTACAGATTATAGCTGGCTTTATAATAATAAAAACTGTAAGTGTTATACAACAATGGTTTATATAAAACCGTCAGTTGATGATTTGTAGTATTATTTAAACAATTATAAATATTCGCCTTTCATTTGACTAATCCACCCACCTTCCCCGTTTGTCACGAGATAGTGGATCCTCCCTCAATGAAGACGGCTCTACAGACTGTTTTAAAAAAAAAAAGAAAACAAAATAGAACAAAAATAAAAAACGAGAAGGCCAAGCTAACTTCGTCTGTGCCGAAGTTTTTATACCCTTGCAAATGCAAATGTCACAGTTTAAGAACGCTTACATAAAAATCAAAAAATTTTGTAACTAAAACCTATTTTCCGACAGATAAACGTCTGAAAAAAGTTTTTCTCACTAAGACTCAATTTCCGACCGATCGGCCCTATGGCAGCCTTAAGATATAGTCATCCGATTTCGGCCCAATTTTGCGAATCTATTTGAAAGCATATAAAATAAGTCATCAGCGAGTTTAAGGACGCTAACAACACTAAACAAAAAAATTTTTTACCAAGACTCATGTTCGACCGATCGGTCCTATGGCAACCATAAGATATAGTCACCCGATGTCGATCAACTTTTTCAAATTAGTTCGAAAGCGTTTAATATTAATAATCACCGACCTTATGAACGATTTACCTAAAAATAAATAAGGCTTTTTCACTAAGACCTATTTTCCGACCGATCGGTCCTATGGCAGCTATAAGATATAGTCATCCGATTTTGACGAAAATTTGCCAATCTGTTTGAAAGTTTATAATATTATTAATGACCGAGTTTAATCACGTTAACATTGAAAACAAAAAAGTTTTTCTCACTAAAACCCATTTTTCGACCTATGGTTCCTATGGCAGCTATAAGATATAGTCATCCGATTTTGACCAAAATTTTCAAATCTGTTTGAAAGTTTATAATATTATTAATGACCGAGTTTAATCACGTTAACATTAGAAACAAAAAAGTTTTTCTCACTAAAACCCATTTTTCGACCTATGGTTCCTATGGCAGCTATAAGATATAGTCATCCGATTTTGACCAAAATTTGCAAATCTGTTTGAAAGTATATAATATTATTAATGACCGAGTTTAATCACGTTAACATTGAAAACAAAAAAGTTTTTCTAACTAAAACCCATTTTTCGACCGATGGTTCCTATGGCAACTATAAGATATAGTGATCCGATCCGGTCGGTTCCGACATATTAGCAGCGTGCAGTAAAAAGAAGATTCTGTGCAAAATTTCAGCTCGATAGCTTTAAAACTGAGAGACTAGTTTGCGTAGAAACAGACGGACAGACAGACAGACAGACGGACAGACAGACGGACAGACAGACGGACAGACAGACGGACGGACAAAGCTCAATCGACTCAGCTCGTCGCCCTGATCAAGAATATATATAGTTTATGGGGTCGGAAATGAATATTTCTATGCGTTGCAAACTTCTGGGCAAAATTATAATACCCTTTGCAAGGGTATAAAAACTTAAAAAAATATTTGGTGGCTTGTGCTAAAAATGCTGATAGGATGCGCCAATTTTCTCCGTTTAAAATGCTTTGGAGTTCAAACTCGCTTAAAGTGATGCGACGGAAGTGGAGATATCGTACCTCTCTAAGGATGGGACAAGTGCCGATAAAGTCTTACACATTTTCCGTCTCACGCATATTATCTGCAGGTTTCATCCAAGTCCCTTCTGTGTGGCCTAAAGTTTAATGCAATCATTTCGCACCTCGCCTTAAAAATATTGCTAATGCAGTTTGTTCCTAGGCTATCTTGAAAATAGTTTGATTGACCCAGGTTGTGAGTCAACTTTTTATAAGTGGACCTTTCAGTGCTCTGTCTAGCTCGGCTTATAAAGATTTGACGCTCTTCTTCGCAAAGCATTCTTATGACTTCAGCTTGTGTATGACGCCATCCTTGTATATTGTCCCAATCAAAGTTTAGCCCGCAGTTGTTTGAAATAGTGGACCAGTCGTCAAAAAACTGAGTTTTCCCAAGAAGCAGTTGACTCATTATTTGCTAAGGCGGTCTTTTCTCCGGCATGTTCATGACCTTGGCTACATAGTTGAAATGCAGTTGCAGTGTATACGTATACAGAGTTGGAAGGCCAGTTTCTATATACATCGCGTAATTTATACATCAACAAGCGTTCAACATCGTCGAATCTAAGAAATCCCCAAATTTCAGCAGCATAACACATGACGCTTCCTACAGTTGCCTGGAACACCTTATATTTGCAACTTGGCTTCACATTGTCTGCACTCAGCAATGTCCTCCATGTAGCGTTTATAGCAATTTTTGCTTCTCAAAGTTTCCCTTTTATATGATCTGAGAAATTCATATTATCGGACACTGTGACGCCTAAATATTTGTAGGACCGCACTTTCTCTAGCGTTCTTCCATTTATTTGCAGACACTCCCCATCTCTTAGCCTGCTTCTTCGTAGTATTTATTTGCAGACCCCACTGCTCACAATAGCTTCCTAGATGATTTAGCATATTTTGCAGCATTTGCGAGCTTTCCGCTAGGATGCACATATCGTCAGCGTACATCAACGTTCTGACGGTTTGGCCGCCAAAGGTAACACCGCCTGGTACGATTTCTGCAATATCATCGATATATAGCAAGAAAAGTAGTAGACATATAAGACAGCCTTGCTTAAACAGTTGGTCTACCAAACTGTTGTTTTTATTTTGCAGTCATGTTGTTGGATCCTGCCTTAATTTCCTATGATGCTGATATAGAATATATAAACTTCATAGGGTCGGAGATGATGACTTGTAAAAAGGCGTCGGAGTAGACTTGAATCTACTCAGCTGAGCGACCAGATGAAATAGAACCGGTTCTATTTGGCCTGAGCGCTCAGCTGAGTGGCATCTGTGATATTAAAGGGCTGCCTAATTGCAGTGTGCTGGCGCTGCCACTTTCAAGCTGACGATATACATTTGTTATCGATTTTTGGCTATCGGTTAAGTTTATTTTGTATGTAAAATAGATTCTTATTAAAAATTAAAAAGCTTCAGAACGCAAATCGCCCTAACCCAACCAAATAAGAAAGCAAGTGTGTTTGATTTGTATAGACCAGCGGCGGGCAAGCCCTTGCTCCCACTGCTCCCAGATTTTTATTTTTCGACAATTGGCGCCAGTAAGTCTCATAAAACTCGCTTCAAATTGTGAAGAACAACAAAGTCTATGCGAATCGGAGAACGGCGCCAACAAGACGCGCACACAGACGGCGCAGCAGCTGCATTTTACGCGATCGAGACTCGCTGATAATGGTTGGTTTTCTGTTGTTGTTGTTGGGCTGATCCCGAACTCAAATTTCATGCTCACCGCTGGGTGCCGCATCAAGGTCAAAGTTCCCGAAAAACGGTCGAAAATTGATATAAAAGGTCTTAACAACATTTTTTTCCTTGACGCTTACCCCCTATCTCTTCTCCCTATGGGGGACCCCATACAAAAAGGACATTTTAATAAAATAGACCCCAACATCTTTAAAACTCTTCTTAGGAGGATAAAATGTATAACCACTATTTTTTAATTCCCAACATTTTTGTTCTTGGCACCCACCCTCTGTTCCCACTCCTTAGGAAGGCTCCCATACAAAATTGATGAAAAATGCATGATATGACATGAACACGCTGCTACTATGTCGGAACCGACCGGATCGGATGACTACTTCTTGTAGCTACCATAGAAATGTTATGTCGGAAAATGGGTTTTAGCGAGAAAAACTTTTTTGTTTTCAATATAAGCGCTCTTAAACTCGGTCATTGTTAATATTATATGTTTTTAAGTTGATCTGCGAAGTTTGGTCGAAATCGCTAACAGTTGAAGCGAACTTTTTCAAGTGTATTAAAACTTCGGCACGACGAAGTAAGCTTTGCATACTCGTTAATGCTTCTTTATTCATTTTGCTTTTTATTCTTCTTGTCTTCTACTTTTAGGTAAACCAAGCAACGTCATAATGTTCTTGATTCTGATGAACCAATGGTTCTGTAACTGACTCATCTGAGAAAAGCGAAACTGAGTTGCTCAGATGAGTTAAAGTCTGACAAAAACTCAGCTGAGTGATCAGGTCGTGTAAGAAGATCTGTAGCTAAGAATTCATGGGCAAAATCCGAGGTTTTGAAAGTGTGATGTCGCAAAAAGTGTATGTAACACACATTCTTCTTCTGACATGCTAAATTCGTGAGCCACGCTCACTGCTGATATCAATGATGAGCTTGTCAAACATCGATATACATATCGATAATATCTAACACGCTCCCTCTAAGTCTTTTAAACATACATTTCCTTTCATATTTACAGGGATTGTGTTTTGCAATACTCACATACGGAGAGCCGAGCCGGGCTGCCAGCGTGCCGACCTGGAGCGCATCCTGCTTCAAATAACGAACACAACAGATAGCTCTGCGTCTTTGCTTTTGCATGATTTAAACTCATCTCCTTTTAACTGACTAACTGAGCCACTCTCGATAGCTTGAAGTAGCTTTGATAAGATAGGGTCTCGTCTGGTTTGATTAATAGAATGATGCTCGATTTTAAATGGGAATACAATTTTAAAAGCGCTTTTATGAAAACCATTGGAAAACTGCGCAAAAGCGCATGCCTCCAGCTAAAGTGCAATATTCAAAGAAAATAATTAGCCATGTTGCAAGGGAATCGCGAGGAAACGCAAATTTGCCCAATGAAAAAAACCTAAAAAAAATTTAAAAATTTTTCCAGTTATTATGTAAACGCTTTCGAATGAAAACTTCTTTATCTGGTCCGCAGTCGAATTTCTAGTTTTAACTATTAATTTTGTTGTTTTTGCATCAATTTGCCATTAACAAAAGATTTTGTGAAAATGTTCAAAATTTTGTTATAAAATAGCTATCAGGCATGTGTTCTCAATTCTTCCACGGATACTTTTCGAAAGTGGAATTGATTCATATTCTCGCAACCCCAAAACGAAAAAATTTTCCGTTTTGAAAACTAATGCTTGTTGGTCGGTGGAATTAGAAGTCATTGCCAAATTACGCACTCTTACAATTGCTGGTTCGAGGACCAACTATATACTCAATTGAAAGGAATGTCAATGGGTTCCCCAGCATCCCCGGTAATAGCAGACATTGTGATGGAAGAGCTTCTGGACCAACAATGAAGAAACTTAGGCACCCACCAAGACTACTAACCAAATATGTGGACGATCTGTTTGCCATTATCAAGGAAACCGAGGTTCATGAGACATTAGAAGCACTAAACTCTTTCCATAGAAATTTAAAATTCACCACCGAGACAAAAATAGATGGGAAACTTCCATATTTAGATTCCACTATCAACAGACATGGAAACAAACTTAAAATTAAATGGTACAAGAAACCCACAGCATCAGGACGAATAATAAACTTCTACTCCAAACACCCAAAAAATATGATAGTAAATACAGCTGCTAGCTGTATTCAAAGGATGCTGAACATTACCATAAGGACATAATTTCCGAAATTAAGCTAATACTGACGAATAATTACTTCCCCCCCATGAAGATTATAAAATCATTAATTGCTAGAAACAAGACAATAAAACCAAAAGACGACAAACAACCAAAATCATATTGGTGCCTCACGTACGTTCCGAAACTCTCAGAGCGCTTCGCAAAATCGGAATGTTTCAACAGACACAACATACAAATAGCCCACAAATCCACAAACACAATGAAAAATTTTTACAAGACGAAATCCAAAATAGAAAAAGCCGACAAAAGCAATGTTGTATATAAAATACCATGCAATGGAGATTTAGAGAACAGGTGCAATAAACTTTACATTGGAACAACAAAGTCTAAACTTAAAACAAGGATTTCACAACATAAATGGGATTACAAGCTCCGACACCAAACGACAAATCAAAAACAGCACTAGCAACCCACTGTATGGAGAGCGCACATTCACCAAATTTTGAAGGAACAACAATTTTACAACAAGAGAGCAATTACAGGAAATGCTACATATAATTGACACGCCTACAGGCAAGAGACTAAACTACAAAACTGATACTGAAAACTGCGCTCACATATACAGACATCTACTCAATAGGCAATAATTTAGTACTGAACTCCACGTCAAGCGGTACAGACGTGTTATAAATTGTATGTAAAAAAATGTTTTTTGAAGTAATGTGATAATTGGTAAATTGTTTTTGTAGTGTCCCTGAAGACGGATGCCGAGGCGCATTCGAAATATATCGGAAACAAACCAAAAACACTGAGTTTTTCTTCTCGACCTAGAGCCAGCTAACATCTACATTCTAATACAACAATTTTGTTTTTTCATGTATGTATATAGGTGTATTCCGTACTCAGATCAAGTTCCTTTTCCTTTTAAACGCGGAAAACTGTCAGAGCCTCAATTTTTAAGTTTGAACTCTGAGTTTGAATTCTGAAAACCACAATAAGATCCGATCAAAAACCACATTACTTGGAACAGGGTATTTTGCAGTCGGGGTACTCGACTGCAGCACTCTTACCTGTTTTTATACCCGTTACTCGTAGAGTAAAAGGATCTCTAAAGTCGTGCAAATGTATGTAACAGGCAGAAGGAATCATTTCCGACCATATAAAGTATATATATTCTTGATCAGCATCAACAGCCGGTCGATATAGCCATGTCCGTCTGTCCGTCTGTCCGTCTGTCCGTCCGTCTGTATGAACACCTAGATCTCAGAGACTAGAAGAGCTAGAGCAACCAAATTTGAAATGTAGACTCCTATTGTCTGCACGCAGATCAAGTTTATTTTCAATTTTTGCCACGCCCCCTCACGCCCCCGCAATTTGGAAAAAACGTCATATCTCCTACAGTTTTGATGATAGATGGTTCGTACTTTCTAGAGATATCTAGTTCTTAAAATTATTTATCGATTTGCTGAAGGAATGATAAAGATCGGATGAACGATACTCAAGTTATGAGCAAAAAACGATCAGTTAACACCCACCACCCACCCCACTCATAACCTAAGCATTGCGTTCAGCAGCAATCTTAGTGAGAGAGAGAGAGAGAGAGAGAGACGAGTTAAAAAATGTTGCATACTTTTCGGCTGACCCACCTCAGGCATACAGTAAGGCTATTAAACATTTGTTTCCATGAGTAACGGGTATATCGAAGTCGGTTAGAGCCGACTTTAACTTACGCTCTCGTTTAGTTTAATTTTCCTTAGACATAACTAAAATAGGCCCCCTGGTTTATACTTAATATACATAACAACATTGTAATTTGTTGAATTAATTTTTATGGAAATGCGTTTTTATGGTGTGTGACTGAAATTTACTATAAAACTGTCCGCCTGCTGCTTAGCCGACTGTTCTCAGCGTCAAGGGGCACTGCTTGCATTTTGTCCAGCTATAAAGCAGCTAAAAAGTATGCCGCACTTTGGACAATTTCCCCGTAACATTGCTGTTAAATCAAATTTCCCTTGGCACTTAACAGCGCTTTCAATATTTCCATTTCAATTTCAACTTCAATCCGAATCCTCCTTTCAATGGATGTTACTGTTAGATTCTTAACAAATGAGACAGTTCGACTTAGACCTTTCCTGCTGCTTGTGGGCAAGGTGTGAATGGTGGGGTTGGGGTAAGGGGTAGGTGGTAATTTGCCCAATCAATCGCATAATGCGATGACAACAAAATTTCATTGCTGACATTCAAGCACAAAGTGTTCGCAAATCGTCCATTAATAATTTGAATTAACATTTTGTTGCTGCCTGCTCAAACACTTGAGCACAGGATACAGGGCTATACACCTACAGCCGCACACGCACACACACACACACACACACACACGCACAAAGGACGCATTAAATTCAATTAACAAGACATTGTAAATATTGTCACACCTTTCACAAAAGTCAACACAAGGCCAACACTCGAAAGTCGAAAGTTTCTTTTTTTTTTTGCTTTTCCATATATAGGTAGATGTTTGCATATAAAGTCTGTACATAGTGCCTGGGTGTCATAGATTGGGGGGACGCGGCAGGGAGTTATGCCCAAGGTGTAATGGATCAATTCCAAATAAAAATACATTTGGCTTACCAGCCATGATATAGGTACTAGACGGGGTGGGTGGAGGATAGGAATCAGCCATAAGGACACCCGGGAACACACCGTGCCCGGGCTGGAATCAAAGTCTTGGGCTAAGTACTGCTTTACGAACCGAACCCACTGCAGTTCAATCACCAGCAGACTTGGCTAACAACTAACAAATCTCTTAAAATGAGCTTTAGTCCTTTAATCAGCCGTCACCTTTGCCAGCTACTGGCTTTCAGCGTGGAAATTATGATTTCTTCTCTGACTTTTCTGCTTCCCCTCGCTTTTTACACTCCTGCTCCAAGTGCGTACGTGTGTGAGTGGGTTTGTCCTCGTATAAGTGTGATGTATGCTTGTTTAAAGTGGATTAGCGCGCCCACCGAGGGAATGGGAGTGGGAGTTGCTGGAGTAAAAGGAGTCGCACAGCTGCAACCAGGCAGCCATGAAGCCGGGGAATGCCGCCTGCCCTACTTTCTCCCGTCTAGCTGTCCACTCTCTCTATCTCTCTCTCTCGCTTCTATGATTACAACATTGGCGACCGAGCTGGCGCCATTAACCCTAACGAGGCGGCGACGCTTTTAATGAATATCGGGTTAATGAATATTTTATAGAAATAATGTGCACCTGCCGTCCAGATAGATGCAAAGCTTTGGTCAGCTTTGGAGCAGCTCTCGCTGGCTGCTGTGGCGGATGTGGCCGTTGCCTTGCACTCAATAAAAATTGCATTGGGGCACGTAGTTTAATTTTCCTTACTTCGTGAATGAGTGCAGTTTGAAATGAATAGAAATGCGCCCAGCCTTCGAGTCTGCTTTTGACCCCGCTACGTGTGAACTGTAGACAAATTGAGCTGAGCGTGGGCGACCAAAAGACGATGACGATACGACAGAAGTATATATTTGGGTGCGAGGAGGCGGAAGGGCGGGCGGGGGTTGGCGGGAGTATGGCGCATTTACATGCAAAGCACTAAATTATGCACATAAATGCTGCAGCCTGACTCCCAACCTCCGACCTCTCAACTCTGATGGGACCCCCAACCTCCCCAAGCCTTCTTAATATTTTTGAGGGTCAGCTTTGGTAAATTTACATAAATTATTTAAAAATCAATCTTGTCATCAAATAAGAGGGTTGCTCATGTTGTTCTTGAATCGCTCTCTTATTTTGTTCAGTGGCTTACTCACCTTAAGAACTTTCGCCATTCACAAAGTTATGTAAATATTACAAAAACAAAATAAAAAAAGGAAAATTCCCTAAATACTCCAATACTACTTTTACATGGTCCTTGGCAGAGCTATAAACTTGAATTACCATTATCATTACCATTTTTCAGATAATTAAAAACATTTCCTGATTACCATTTTTAATAAACATAATTGCAACTTGGAATTATGATTATCTAGTGAATATTACAACATTTAAATACTTTTATAATTACTTGAATAATTGTGCCCGTAAAGTGGAATTATTGATTAATTTTTGTTGAAAAGTTGAATTATTCATGAATTTGTAGGTGTAAAATGAAATTATTTATAAGAATCATTATCACATTCATGTTTTTTTGTTTGTAATAACAATTTAATTTCTTCCATTAAATTTATGTTGGTCTTCATTACAACTTGTTTTTCAAACGAAAAATCAGACAACGCATGGTGTCTTGAGTTTGCGAATTATAAAATCGTCAATACCATTATCCATTAGTTGGAATCTTATATTTTACCCGTCGATTTACCCGACTTCGTGTCAATTTAAATATATATCACAGTTTTGCAAGTGCTTAAATTTCTTTAAGCCGATTGACCAATTGCCAACTATTAAATCTTCATGATAATCTGAACTAATCATAAAATTTTGTATGTATCTGGATTTTTTGTACAGCTTGATCTTAACCCGTTCATTTACCCGTCTACATTATAGTCTAACGCATATGAGCAACATATGTTTTGGCATGTGCTCTTCAATTAATTCCCGCATCATTGCAGTTTTTGTTAATTTAGCTGTGAAATATAAAGTTCTCTTTGTTTTACATAAAAGCTTGGTTATATAAAAATCAATATAAGTGACATGTTCATAAATGTATTACTTGTAAGACGTAGTAAAATTAACGCGAATTAACAACCTGAACTTAGTAGCCTACACTTGTCTTTCGTGGAGCAAAACTAAAAATGTTCACAAATGTCCAAGTCGCCTTTTACTTTTTTTGTCAGTGTGAGTCCTTGTTGTTTTAAAATTTCCAATATCACCTGCTAATATGTGCTACCCTTGCATTTGTTGGAGTTTTTAGGCGCAATGTCAGCATCAAAACAAAAGCTTTTTTTAGTTTGGCTCATCGAAGAATTTTTTGGCCTTGGAAAACTATTTTTTGATACAGTTTTATATAACAAAACCTGAAGTAAGCTGGACCGTAATGAAATCTGAAAAAAAAATTGCGAGATTTTACCAATGGGCTTGTTCAAAATCCCGATATTTGTCCAAGCTATGATGTATTGCGATCATCGAATATCAATTCGGTGTTTATCGGTAGATTTTATTTATTAATACCTTACTTTCTTCGAAAAAGTGCGATTCTTAAGAAGAAAAACAAATAAATTTGCTCTATTTTTTAACATTTTTGTGGATGTTTAAAAAAAAATTTCGATCGGTTTTATATTGTAGCGAATTTTGTGTCCACTGGGACGTCGCCGTGATGGTCAGCCGAGCGGCTTACTGATTTTTTGGGGGTGGTAGGGCAAAAACTCTCGCCGGTAGCACTCCGGGCACGCTTAGCGATTTAGCAAGGAGGAGGAAGTACACAGCCAGTCAGGATCAGTTAGCAATTCATTTATTTTCAGTCTTAACAATTGGACAATCCGTTCCGGTTTGTATTGATTTTATTCCTACCTTTAAGAGAAAAAAAAACAGATTGCGATAATCTCATTTACTTTCGAGATTTTTTTGACCATTTGTTCCACACCTCCTTTATTTACCTGTGTATTTTTACCCTCTATCAAATCTTCATAATGATCTTAGGTCTTTTGAAAAATTTAGAAATTTCCCAATATTTTAGACCGTTCAATGTACACCTTGCATTTGCCAAAGCCTGCGCTTTTTTACATACTCAAATGAAAGTTTGGCAAATTTTGCGGTTTTTGGACCATTACACTGTGCAACACTAAAAAGTTGATACAGTTGAGACCAAAAAAATTCGAAAGGATATGATGGTAGTACAAAAACCCTGGCTGGGTTTGGTCTCGTTAGCTGCCTTTTTTTTTATTCCACTTTGAAGTTTTTGGCTCATGTTTGGATTTTTGGAAGAAAATGTATTCTTTCTCATACTCATAGCTCCGAAACCATTTGGAATATGGCCCTAATGTCTAGAGCTAAGTTGTACCTCTTGACTTGGCCAACAAGACACTCCTATGATAAAAATCAAAAAAAAAAACCACATCTTCGTACTCAAAATTACAAAAATCTCGAAAAAACATTAAGTTTTCTCCCCCCTTTTTTTTTTACATTTTTTCAACATATTTTTGGAACCGTCAGAAATTTTGCCAGGCATAGCAGAACAAAATTGTAGCTCAGACCTTAGTAAACAAATCATAGGAACAAACCAACTTCATTTGACAACGCCTTCCCATAGATATCTGCCTACAAACAAATGAAATGTTTATTATAACTCAGAAATATACATTTATTTTTAGTAATTGGTTCATACTGTTTATAGAACCAGTTTTTCTCATGAAATAAAAAAAAAAAACAAAAGAATAAAAGGATAAACGCTGTCAATAGGGCTGACAAATATAAAATTTGATCACATGCAACGTGTAAGCGCGATCGATGTTGTAGGTGATTGCTTATGAGTGTTGATATGTCGTAAGAACGAAGGGCGTAGCTAGGACAACAACACCTATTAACTATGGGAAGCTTACAAAGCTTAATCATAACGGCAGATTTCCACTGGAAAAGTCTTCTTTCTGTTATAGTTTTGTTCTTATTCTTTTCTTTAGCTTAACTCATAGTCAAAATTTAGGAATAGGAAAAGTGAATTTCAGTCTTTTTCGTAATAAAAGAAAAAAACATTTGAAATGCAAAAGTGTTTGAAACTGGACTTGTTTTGTTACGTTTGTGGTTTTTATATTCCCAAACACTTTAAAAGAAAAGAAAAACATAATTTAACTCCTGAATTTAGAAATGCGTACCTTTTGTACTATTCTGATCAACTAAAGTTGTTTGATTGTCTGTGGACGCCCGATACAGTTTGCAGACGTTGTGATTGCTACATTTTAAATTGGGTAAACGGAGACCAAGAAAAAATGCCATTTGGCACACCTGTTATATGGACACATCCTGAAATTCATGATGAAAAAAAGTGCTACGGATGCATTAACTTCAGGAATGGAATAAATCGAAAAAAATTATCAAATATAGTATATGTTCCCGGTCCCAATGCTTCTCTTCCTCAGGAACATTCTGATGCAAATCCTCCACCAAGACCGCCCAGTCACGATACAGCAACTTTGATGACTGACCATTTCGATCCGCTGTTTCAGTCCGAAGATCCACCCAATTATCCAGAGCTTGTAACACAAGCCGAAATGGACTATGTTGTTGCCAGGTTGGGACTCTCACAACGACAGTCCGAATTTTTGTCGTCGTTTCTTAAGCGAAAAAATCTAACGGACCCTGGGGTTAAAGCCACGGCTTACCGTCAACGCCAAGCGGAGTTTCAAGATTTCTTTACTATAAATGATAAAAATACGTACACTTATTGTAACAACGTAAAAAAGTTAGTAAACAAAATGGGAATGCAGTATGTCGCTGAGGAATGGAGATTGTTCATTGACAGTTCAGTAACAAGTCTAAAAGTTGTGTTACTTCACAAAACGAATAAAAAACCTTCAGTTCCTTTAGCGTTCAGCACAGATATGAAGGAATGCTATTCGACAATAAAATTAGTATTAGAAGACATCCAGTACCAAGAACATCAATGGAGAATTTGTTGCGATTTAAAAGTAATAAGCATTTTGCAAGGCATAAAGGGCGGTTGGACCGCTGCATATAAAATTGGGGATTACCAAGAAGTTTATTGAAACGGTTGTCAAAAATAATGAAATTGTCTTCAGCTGCTTAGAAAATATTTTTCCTAGGCTCAGCGATCAAAAAATTAATGCAGGTAATATAGAATACCCGCAAAAATCATTTGTATATCTTCTTACACACCGGACCGGATATTCGAAAGTTAATCAAAACTGAAGAGTTCGCCAACGTACTACACGGAAATAATTTGTTTGCCTGGGACTCCCTAAAAGCAGTTATCATAAGGGTGTTAGGAAAGAACCGTGACATTGACTTCCAAATGCTGGTGCAAAAAATATGCTCAAATCATTTCGAGCTGTTGGAGTATCGATGACTCTGAAATTACACTTCCTAAATAATCATCTCGAGGAATTTGCCCATCAGTTGCCCACCGAGTCGGATGAACAAGGGAAGCGATTTCACCAGGTTACCATACCAATGGAAAAACGATTTAAAGGGAAAAAAATTAATTGTGTCGGTGGAGTCAAAAGACTTTCTTATCCAGCGAAGACACCGATGAGGATGAAAGAAATGAAATGGATAGAGTCATAAGTTCTGATGATGATCACCTAAATGAATCTGACAATGAAATATATGCAAAAAGAGCACGAATATAAACTGCTATGGAAGTCGACTAAAAGATTTGAATTCGGTTTTCTGCTAAATATTGTTATACGTTTTGTTGTTAATTGATTTCATGAGAAAAACTGGTTCTATAAACAGTGAGTTATAATAAAAATTTCATTTGTTTGTAGGCAGATATCTATGGAAAGGCGTTATCAAATGAAGTTGGTTTGTTCCAATGATTTGTTTACTAAGGTCTGAGCAACAATTTTGTTCTGCTATGCCTGGCAAAATTTCTAACGGTTCCAAAAATATGTTGAAAAAATGTAAAAAAAAGGGGGGAGAAAACTTAATGTTTTTTCGAGATTTTTGTAATTTTGAGTACGAAGATGTGGTTTTTTTGATTTTTATCATAGGAGTGTCTTGTTGCAAGAGGTACAACTTAGCACTAGACATTAGGACCATATTCCAAATGGTTTCGGAGCTATGAGTATGAGAAAGAATACATTTTCTTCCAAAAATCCAAACATGAGCTAAAAACTTCAAAGTGGAATAAAAGAAATGGCAGCTAACGAGACCAAGCCCAGCCAGGGTTTTTGTAGTACAATCATATCCTTTGGAATTTTTTTGGTCTCAACTGTATCAACTTTTTGAACTTGAAAAATGTGTCACAGTGTTATTAGCTCATATGCAGCTTTCGCGATTTTTTGATCGTTCGGTCTACAACTTCTATTTAACCGTTTAAATTTGCCATCTATCTCTTCTTTACTAAACTCAAATAAGAAGCAAAATTTCGTAATATTTATAAATTTTTAATACATTTTCCATATTTTGCATATTTATTAATTATCATTTATTGAATATGCCGTTTTTAATATAAATATTTAATCCTAATCCTTTCACCTCAATCTACCTTCATTTATAAAAGTGCATACAATCCGATGTCTAGTCATAATTCAATTCAATGATTGCTATTATTAGCTTGGTTTTTGTTACCTTTATCAGCAAACAATTAAATTTGGTGATGTTCAAACTTGATTTGTATAAAATCATAATTTTCACCTGCAAATACACCTTGGTGCCAGACCGGCTCGACCTTAAGCCGAACAATTTTTGAAATAATAGTTGCATTCGAACCTGTTTCGTACCTAAATATTCGTTTCGGTTTAACTTAAATAAAAGACATTCAGTAGTCTGACCTACCACCTAGCGCCTTTTTCTTTATGTCATAGGTATTGTGTTTTAGAAAGTTGCTAAGAACTAACCTTAAGATTCCTGATTCTAATGTTTATTGATTCATTTGCAGTCATTCATATTGATTCTTAATGCCATAGACCACAAAATCCCATTTTAATTAAAGCCAATTTCCATCTGAATTATATTTTGATTATTAAACCAATTAATTGCTTTTCACAACAAATTGGGTTAAGCATGTGCTGAGCCCAGGATTAAACCAAAGCCCCATTGAAAATTTTCCCAGTTTCCCTAAACAGCCGCGCATTGGTGAAAGGGCACATCAAGGAATGGGTGATACATAAGACCACAGACATCGACAATATAGACAACAGGACGATGAAGTTCCTCCCACTCCCACATTTTATACTCTGTACCAAAGGTACACAGAGTATATTAAGTTTGTGCAAGAGTACGTAACAGGGAGAAAGAATCATTTCCGACCACATAAAGTATATATATTCTTGATCAGCATCAACAGCCGAGTCGATATAGCCATGTCCGTCTGTCTGTATGAACAGCTAGATCTCAGAGACTAGAAGAGCTAGAGCAACCAAATTTGAAATGTAGACTCCTATAGTCTGCACTCATTTGAGATCAAGATTATATCAAATTTTTGCCACTCTCACCCCCGTCCATATAAATACAATTGTTGAATAACTCCCACAATTTGTAAGAAATCCATCTCAAATATTAAACGTACATTTATATTTGCAATATCGACACAGAAAAAAAAAAAATGCAAAATCTACACGAAAATGTAGGATTTTTACACGTTTTGACTGGGATTTTCAACACTTAATGCTTGTGTAGCTTTTCTGCTTTTTAGGTAAAATAACCTAAACGAAGCGAAAAAGATTTAAAAACGATCAAATAACATTTGCTCTCTCTGTGAGTAGCGAGATGTTTACGGCCCCTGCGGGCCAGGCGTGCCAATAGCTGATCTATGAGCTTTGGCTGAATGCACAGACTTGAATATATGTACTAAACGATTGCGCAGTTGACACCGCTTCTGTCAGCAATAAGACAGCTGTTCGCTTTCACTTACGCTCTCTGAGTGCAATTGGGACCCTAACTATTGTGATTTCCTACCGGCACTGTAAAGTATCCAAACCAGGCATGCCCAAAAGCAGCATACGACAGAGCACTCACCAATACTCACAATGAAAGCACCTACACCAATAATGAAATTGTTGTTGGTCAGTTTGCTTGCGCGCGCAAACACCAATCAAAGAAGAAAACAAAACCGGTTTTTTCCATCTAGGCGACGCATACACACGAAATCGTTTGCATGAGTGTCGTTTTGCATATCTCGCGTCCTGCATATATATGATCATTGATTTCCTATCTTCGGTGCAATTACAAAAACAAAACGTACTCAAAGAGCATACGGCTGGTCATTGCCGATCTAAACAATATATGGGAAATAGTGAAATAGTGTGACCAGATCTATGTTATTTCCTATTAATGGATCAAAGTTGGTCTTTACACTCTGGTCACACTAGTTTGACTTAGATTTGCCGTAACTGAATCTTACAAATAAAACAAATTGTCAACTGGCATTTCGTCTGTACCAACAAAAATTAAACTTAACATAAAGAGAACAATTAAAGTTAATTGGTTATAAGGTTTCGGTGTTGACTTTAATATGGAAGAGAACTCTTGTGTAATTCTCTGTCGAAAAATCCCAGATAACAAGTGAATAGCATAAGCTTTAAACCCATTGTATGACTGCATTTACGGTTATTATTGAGTGGAACTGGACCAGGTATTGTTCTCGCTCGCTCGCTCTGTCTCTACCTGACTGTCTAATTGCCCAAGCAGAATGCTCGCCATGTAAATTGTATGCCTAATTGATGCCCTAATGCCTTAAGCTGGCCACGCCTCTCCCAAGGTGGCAGGGCGCCCAACCAACCACAAGCACTTAATGAAAACCGCTTAAGCATCGAATATTTTATGATCTCTCGACAATTTAAATTGCCATAAAATGGCATTGCTAGAGGAGATTAAAGCTTAATGGGAGGGGTCCAAATTCAAAGCAATTGTTGAAACTAAAGGGAGCGGGCAGATGGAAGGTGGCAGGTGGCAGGTTTCTTGCTTAACTAGAATTAAACATTTTCTCAATTCCTTTAAAACAGCCAGTCCGGCAAATGCTGTGTGAGTTGTTGCTGTAACCTTATGAGCGGAATAAATACATTCCATACAGTTTTTTTTTAGCTGTTGACAATGCGACGTCTAGGATGAGCCGAAAGCCAAGCGCTCTTTTGCTGGGTGGACGAGCTGAACTTAATACGTTCCCAAGTAGGAGAGCTCAGACGCATCCAAAGAAAGTTTAAAAACTTTGTGAGAATGAACGCAAAAAAAATTAATCCAGAAACAAAAAACGAATTGGCTATACCCAATATCACCGGCTGAAAGACTTTCGGTAACACTTACACTATTTAGCTTACAGGTCAAGCATGACGGAACTGTCATTTAAGTTTAGGATATCTACAGCAACAATATACCTGAAACTGATCTCTTAAACTGCATCAATAGTTTTTGATTTCAATAGAAATTTTAAGAGTTATAATGCGTTATTTACCAAATTTATGCAAAGTTTTCGAAAAAATGTAATATATGGTACCTAAATGAGCATAGCCTAAACTTATCGTTTATGCTCATAAAAGTACAATTTGGACATTTTTCTTTAAAAATGCTGATTTGATAACTATGAAAATCGTAATTTTTGACAAAGTTAAAAGTAAAATTCAAAATCAGTACGGAAAACCCGATTTTTGGGAAAAATTCAACTTGCGCGACCTCTAAACGTTTTCCGAAACATCTGAAAAAAACTCAAAAACTCTTACCCCTAAAAGCTTTCAGAAAATACCTGAGCACCCGTGAAAATTAAAAAAAAATTTTTTTGCAACACCCTAATGTACAGTGCCGCTCAACTGAATAGGTTTGACTTTTTTTTAGTTTTGAAACGTTGCATCTCTGTAACAAGCACTCCGATTTAAGCGATATAAATTTTGTTGTATAAAGAAATCAGTCATTTGTGAAATCGCAAAGTTTCTATGCTGTTAGTTTTGTTTTTATAACATTTTTATTATTTTTTCAAAAACATAACAAAAAATCTCCATTTTTTTTGGCTCAACTGAATAGATTTGACCTCTAAAACAATTAAACAAAAGTATTTAAAGCAAGGACAATAAAGCGCCGGGAATTGATAGAATACCGGTAGAATTAGGAAAAGCACGCATCCCACCCATTTATAGAGGCCTTAACACAGGAATACAACAAAATATATGATAACGGGCAGGTACCAGACTCCTTTCGGCAGAACATTATCTACCCAATATTTAAGAAAGGAGACCCCGAGATCCCGAGTATCCACAGAGGTATTTCATTTCAAAATGTGGCGCTAAAAATATTTGCGGAGGTTCTTCAAAAGAGACTAACAGAGAGGGTAGACACAAACAATATACTCAACGAATGCCAAGCCGGATTCCGAAAAGGTTACTCTACGGTGGATAGTATCTTTGTACTGTCCAACGTTGCTAATATGTATCTTGAACGGAAAAAAAGCTCTTTCTATTTTTTGTGGACTTTCGAGCGGCCTTTGATGATGAACAGATGATCCTTGATGTACAAATTGAGTGACATTGGTATATCAACTAAGATGATATCCGTTTTGCAAAGCATGTACGAGAAAAACAGAACAACGGTATGGGATGGAAATGAGCACTCTGAATGGTTCGACACTAACACAGGAGTTAAGCAGGGATGTCTAATAAGTCCGTTATTATTCTCCTTATACATAAATGATCTGCACAGGTGGAATGCAAATAGGCAGTATGGAGTGTAAACGATATGGTGATTATGGCGGAGAGCGCTGATGAAATGCAACGAATGATTGAGCAGACGGAGCTATATTGCCGACAATGGGGCTTAGAAATAAACAAGGATAAGTCGAAAATAATGGTTGTACGGAATGGAAGAGGGCGACGCCCCGAAAATGAAAGATGGATACTTGATGGCTACGCACTGGAGGTTGTTAAAGAATGCAAATACTTGGGAGTAACATTAACACAAAACATGAACACCTTAACCACAAACTGAAGGATGCTACAATGGTGGTGAACAGCACATGGAAAAGCTTCATGGGAAAGAAAGGCATTGCAAATTCGGCCAAATATCAGCTTTTTCAGGCTACTGTAAGAGCGATAATGTTATATGCGGCGGAAGTATGGGGACATCAAACATACGATGACGTGGAAAAATTGATGAGAAACTTCCTTAAAAAGTTATTTCGACTGCCAGTGAATACCCCAAGCTATGCACTATACCTAGAAACAGGCCTATCGGCGATGTACCTCAACACGCTGTCGACTCATTTTAGGTATATAAACAAAATCATGGGACTGCCGCAACATCGACTGCCGAAAATAGTGGCGCTAGAAATACTCAGGGACAAAACGCAGGGCTTCAAAAATTGGCAGCAGCTCTTTATTGCACACAGTGTAGAGTGCGACGTTCTAAATACTGAAGAATGGAATGCAGCGCAGGAGGATGTACTTATTGCGATAGACAAAAATCGTAGATTTCAGTGTGAAGCTCAAGCGAAAAGAAGCGAGTCGAGAATATGGTACAATCTGCTCAACTACAACCTTAGCTTAAATAATTATTTTAGTGAGCAATACAGCACGGAAACCATTGGAATTATTTTCAAAACCAGATGAGAATTGCTTCCACCGGATAGTATTTGTACCTTATGTAATACGCGATCGAGAGAAGACATAGTTCACCTTATAGCATTATGCCCTATCCTGGCGAAGTATAAAGTAGCATATTTTAATAAAATCTATTTGGAACAGAAGGAGGTAATTGAACTCCTCAATGGGAAAAAATGGCAGTAATTTGCGAAATTCGTCAAAGCTATAATAAATTATAGGAAAAATATTATACCAGAAAACTTTTAAATTTAACATAAAAATTAGTGAAAAATTGTTAAATAATACTAAGATAAAAACTATAATTATATTTTGTTAGAATAGAAGACTAACGGTAAATAAACCAAGCCAAAATTGAAAATAATCGAACCACAACTACTACTACTGCTATAAAACAAAATTTCAAGGCACTGGGTATTTTTTGATTTGAATTTGACGTTTTGGTCTTTAATCCACTGTTTTACAACCCGAGCGGTATGGATGGGAGCGTTGTCATGTTGGTACGTGGTATGGAATATGACCATAAAGCTCCGAAAAGTGGGGAAAAGCCTTTTGGAGCACAGTCTTGTACACATTTGCGTTCATCTTCGAGGTGACAAACGATATGGCTCCCCACACCATTACTCCACCTGCACAAGAGTGATGACGACTTAAAAAACATTCTTCCTTTCGCATATCGTGGAAATAGTAATTATAGCCATCCGGTCCATCGAGGTTGAACTTCTTTTCGTCACCGTCTTTCACTCCTTGTTCCACGTCATGTGTTCTCGGGCAAATCGTTGTCGTGCTTCCTTACGAGCATCATTGAGAGGTGGTTTTATTTTTATTTTCATTCTCTTCAAGTGTTTGGCGCTTCGAATAATTCGTTTTACCATGGCCACACTAGCATTTACGCCGCATTCTTCCCTAATTTTACCAGCAGCAAGGTGAGAATTTAAAGCAGTTCGTAGCATAAGTCGCCTCTCGGTTGCTGTTGTTGCATATCTTTTTCCTCCATTCATATTATTCCATAGTCTGCTTCATTACGGAGAAAATTACTCACAACGTTTTGACTTCGACCGATTTTCTTGGCTATTTCATAGTTTTTTAAGCCAGATTCAATATAGCCTTTTATTTGACCTTTATCAAAATCGGTTAAAGGTTGCTTTAAATTTTGAAATACAAAAGAAATCAACTCTTTTCAATCACGCAGTCAATCAAAAAGTGAAGTCAAAAGTGTCAAACCTATTCAGTTGAGCCAAAAAAAATGGTGATTTTTTGTTATGTTTTTGAAAAAATAATAAAAATGATATAAAAACAAAACTAACAAAACAGAAACTTTGCTATTTCACAAATGACTGATTTCTTTATACAACAAAATTTATTTCGCTTAAATCGGAGTGCTTGTTAAAGAGATACAACGTTTCAAAACTAAAAAAAAAGTCAAACCTATTCAGTTGAGCGGCACTGTACATTAGGTCGCACCTCAAAATGGCAAAATGGAAAAAAGTAGGTCTCGGCATTCCCAAAGCTAATATTAGTTGTATAATTATTAATTGTGATAATCAAAAAAATGTATTTTAATTTTAAATGGGCGCGACAGGGCCTTAAAGTTTTAAAAAATAATTAATCATACGACACGTTCACCAAATACAAATTTGTACAACGAAGTAATTAGTTCATTTCAATTGCAGACATCTTTGGAAATTCAAAAAGGCAACTATATTTGTGGAAATATGGCAGAAGGGACTGCTGTTCTATTGGTTGGCTTATTGAGCCCAATTTTTGCTATTGATGCTGATCAAGAATACGATATAAATAAAGGATTATCAAGTTGATATCGCATAGATAAGAAAAAAAATCCAGTAAATTAACAGAGTGCTCTCTTTTTGGGTTTTGAAATCGAAATAATTTTTAATTTAAATCTTTGTGTATGAGTTATTAGATCATATTCTTACCCATTAAAACTCGACTTTTTGAAAGAAAATTAACTTAAAAATTTCATATTCAGAAGCTCCCATCTAATGCACATATATGTGTCAGTGGAACAAGGCTATTACTCATATCTAAATACTTATGGAATAGAGTCTTGACTAATTTAAGTGAGTTGTCTGCTTTCCAAAATTCTAATGTTCACATGTTACAACTAAGCTCCTAGTATACTTAATTCATTGTATTCTCATTCATTTGCCTGCATACATTAACACACCTAAAACGGTAGCGTAGCTGTCGCTGCTTCACCATTCGCCGCTCTGCGTTTTTTGTTCGCTCTTAAATAAGGATTTTCCAAATCAAAATTAATCCAATTCATTAAAATGAAAGATCAATGATTTGACTTTGCGGCATAAACTATAAATATACTCCTGTCGCCCAGTTTTCATGGTTTTCCCCATCCGCCACATTAAAAAGGGCATAAAAACGTTAAGGCCGCCAAAAAAAGGTTTCAGGGTTGCGGGCGCAGAGTTCAATCGCTCACGTGAATGTGTTTTAGTTGACTTTTCCACCAGGCACACACACAAAATATAAAAAGAAAAAAAGGAAATGGGGGCGCCCAAAACTGGGTCAACTTGGATTGGCGTTTGATGAGAATGAAACTCCTCCCCAATGTAGCCAGCTCCCATTGGGGTCTGAAGGAAGTTTTACTATTTTTGGCCTAAAGTCGCCTTTTATCTCCTTGTCTGTGTGCCTATGTGTGTGTGTGTGTGTGTGTGTGTGCTTGTGAGTGTCAATAAAATGAAGCAAGGGCAAAAGCTGGTGAATGTCTTCAAGTCCGGGCACGCACGCAGTCTAAGGCGAAGGGCCCAGCCAGACATGGCTACTGACCGGACAGGCCAGGACTAGGACGAGGACGAGGTATAGGTATCGGAGGCGCACACTGCATTCTGATTAGGCAAACAAAGTTAATTGGATGCGACAGGATGGTGCGATTGAAGGCCAAGCGGAGGCAGCAGCTTTCACTGGAGGTTAACAAAAAGTTGGGTGGAGAAACTTCCGGACTCCAGACAGGAGACGGCAGAAATTGACTAAGGTTGAAGGCTGAGGGATGTTAAATTTAAGACTAGTCTGAAACGCTGAAAAGTATGCTATAAAACTCGAACACAAAAGTCCATTAATTAGCCAGAAACTAAATCCCTTTTCTCTAGCACTTACCATAATATAATAAAGCAAACTACTTCACCCACCCCCCACCCCCTTCCCACTTTATGCCCTTTTCATGAGCGACATTTTCCTGCCTGTCTGCCTCCAGGGCAAACAAATTGCTGTCAACGACAAAAGAAGCCCATAAAAGTAACGCAAATAAACAATTTCGGTTCAATATATCAAACACGAAAAACCAGCAGCAGCAGCAGCACCAGCACCAGCTGCTGGTCATCGGGGGTTGGTGCTTCGACACTTGATCGATTTCCAAAAACGTGAACAATTAGACCGAACAACAAGCAAATTGCCCGCATCGCTGCAAATGCGGGAACCCCACTCAAATTAAGTGACAATGGCAACCAAAATACATAATGAATTATTCCTTAAGCAGTTAACCACAGACGAGCAAAGCGCCAAACTGGGTCAACTTTCATGGTAAGTAAAACATTTGCCCACAGGAGCCGAACCGAGAGGCTTGTGGTGTCGGTGTTGGGTGGGAGAGGGGTTGGGGGACAATTATGTG
This sequence comes from Lordiphosa magnipectinata, assembly GCA_037044535.1. Classification (NCBI taxonomy): domain Eukaryota; kingdom Metazoa; phylum Arthropoda; class Insecta; order Diptera; family Drosophilidae; genus Lordiphosa; species Lordiphosa magnipectinata. The sequence goes on along the minus strand of JBAMBO010003183.1, from coordinate 34,908 downwards.
TGTTATTTATCGTCAAGCGGCAACAATATAAATATAAAAAATTATTAATAATGATCCAAGCGTTAGCTTCACTGTCAGTTGCTGTGACAGCTGGAGGCTGTTCTCAGAACGTTTAACAGCTGTGTTTAACCCATCGGGCGTATGAGTGATATGCAAGCCTTGAAGCTTCAAAGATTATGGGTGGGTGGGATTGTGCGAGGGTAGGAAAGTTATTATTAATGTCAATTTAAAGCTGAGTTTATGAGTTAAAGTAAACTAACAGTTGCCATTTTACTTAATCGTGCTCTTTCTCTTCAGTTTCATTCAGAAGCCATCCTGGATTCATAAACTGCATTTCAAATTAGTTTTCTTGTTCGTTGAAATCTGCCTGCAGCTCCAGTTGAACACTAGAGCACAAGATAAGCGCCACGAACCAAAGCTCCAGAACCACATCGAGCCTCTTTAAGGTGACAGAGATGCCTGGTGAGATTGTTTATTTCAAGGTTTTCTGAAAAATGGATTTTTGGGTAAATTTTTCTACCCTATTCACATACCTTTGAGCGCAGGCATTCCCTAGTTGAGAGTTTACTCCTTTACTGGTAAGCAAGAGTCGAGTGAACTCTACTAGGGGTCACTGCACATTCAGATCTGTCAAGGTAGATATGATTGCGCTAGGAAGGTCGTTATTAAACGCTCCTTCGATGTCGAGAAATGCCGCCAGTGCGTACTCTATGATCTCAAGTGATTGCTCTACTTTTGAGGCAAGGGAGTGAAGTGCTGTTACAAAAGATCTACCCTTACTATATGTATGCTGCGCTAGAGATAGAGAGGATGCACTTATAGTTTCTCTTAAATAGACGTCTGGAAAGATTGTATCCAACGTTTTGAGGAGGAAAGATGATAAGCTGATTGGTCGAAAGTCATAGGGGTCTGACATGTGAGGCCTTACCCGCTTTCGGGATAAAGACCACTTTAATCTCCTTCCATTGAGTGGGGATATAGTTGATTTGTAGAGAGCTTACAAAAATTGTTTGTAACCATCCGATGATAAAGGCTTAAAGGCTTTAACGGCCAACGTTATCCGTTCTTCCGTAAATATTTTATGTATATGGCTAACAAGGTCATTTCTGATTCCTACGATGGGTACTTCAGAATATGAGCATCCGGGAAAATGTGTATCTAATAAAAGTTTTAAGGAGTCTTGACTGGATTCAGCCCAGGTTACATCTGCGTTTTGTAGCTGACCTAGGGGGGTAGGCGATCCCGCCAAAATTTTACAAAGTCTCGATGATTCGGATGTTGATTCAATGTCACTACAGAAATTCGCCCACGATGATCGTTTGGCTTTCCGTAATGCTTTTTTGTAGACACTCAGTCGAGTCACTCTCAGATTGAGAGAAGTTTGGCCCTGACCCTCCTGGAGGTGCTCTTTGAGCCAATTTTACATTTTTACAGTCCAACTTTATACATTTCCCAAGTATTGTCCCGATTCGTGGCCTTAACCAAATTGAATGCCCTCCTTACATTCTTTCCTTAGAATATCTAAATCTTTGGACCACCATGAAGGTATGTGGTTCTCTTTCAATTTTCTGTATGGGCACGATTTGTTGAGGTCCCTTGAACATATCGATCTAAAATCATCAACTACAGCTTCCAATTGCTCGCCGGTTGCTGCTATTTAGCTCTTTCCTGATTTTAAGCGAAAATGGTTAGCAAACTACAAAGCGAAAATTTAATATGCTTACAAAAACAACAAAACAGCAGTCCCGTCTGAGAGCAGCGGTACAAGTGGCTAAGTCTCCTGCCTAGCAAGCTACGGCTCTCAGCTCTCAGCCTAGAGCTGTGGCTCAGAGCCAAGAGCTGAGCACTTACAGCCACGGTTGCCACTTGACAAAATTAGACTACACCAAAAACAATTCAAAAAAGAGTCATTTTCAATAAAAAAAGAACCAAAAAAATTGTATTCCCATATTCATGTTATATTTGCATTTAATAAAATATAAAATATCTCTTTCACAAAATCGTTAAATTATACATCCATTTCATTTCTTCAGTATTTTTAACCGTCCAAATAAACCCAAAAAATATTTCATATATTACTTAATTTCTATGGCAATAAGGCATGACAGCATAACTCGAGTTACATTAAATTTGAGATTTTAATACCTATGGCTTCCTCGGATTTAATTCTATATTGTGTCCCAATTTCACACTAATCGGATGAGTGGTTACAAAGATAAAAGGGTAAAACTAAACAACATAAGTCTTGAGAAGTCTGAATATGTAAAACAATAAATTGATCTTATCAAAAAGACTTATATCAGTATACTTAATACTTCAATCTGTAAAAAATTTTCACTTCAGACCAAACACTTTTTTCACATACTCATTAAGGGCCGACTTCTCATCTAAAATATATCTGCTATTTGCCAGATAAACTTAGAATTTACTCTGTTACTTGTTAGTGTACGTGATAGTTAGTGCTTTGTAGAAGCTGTGAAATCGGCCCTTAAAGGTAATATTTGCTTCCTAAAAAATACGAAAAATACACTTTTGCTTTTATTCCTTATTGCCACAGATTCCTTTATATATTAAAAACTAAATAGTCAATATTTTTATTGTTTACATACGAAAATCACACTCTAAGATCAGTTACTTCTTTATATTATATTTCAAAGTATTTAACAGACCACACATAATGGGAATCGGTACTCGTACACAGACCTTTGCAAAGCATTATTTTTGAAACTGAATCAAATTCGAGTTTGCACGAATTTGCCGAACCAGCTCCAGGTTAAAACTCACGCACCGCTTTCTTTATCTTTAAAATAGTGGACTTCCCTATACACTTGATACCCATATGTTGTTAGTCCAAGCAACTAAGTTCCAAATTATATCTATGAGTATGTAACAAAGGTTTTGAGAATTGTACTAAACAACAAGGTCCAGTATATTGAAGAGTGGGTGGTGATTAGAATCAGATATATGTATGTATAGATATGATTTTCGTTTGCTGAACACGAATCTGTTTTCGAAAATGGTCCATCACGTCTAGATTTTAGGTAATTTGGTCTTAAAAATGCTTAGAGTCCAAATTTTGAACCTTTTTAGGCTCGTTTTGTAAAGGAGCTACACCTTGTGACTCTCTTTTGATAATATGGTATAGTACTGGTCGGGCGTGGCGTACCAGTCGTATGTGTGGCGGCTGGTGCGGGAGGTTGTGGGTTCGATCCCGCCTCGGACCATCTAATAGAAAAAAAAGTTTTTTCTTTCTTTAGAAAAAAGCTTTTACACACCCGATCACCTTAACCAGCTACTGGCGCCAGCTGTGAAGTTAACTAGCCATGAAAAAGCTAATTCTCTAACTATTGCCGTTCGGATTTGGCGTTAAACTGTAGGTCCCTTTCTCTTGTGCGAAAAATTATAAGCACACACGCCAAAAGATTGAGAGAAGCTTGGCCCTGGCCCTCCTGGAGGTGCTGTTTGGGACAATTTCACTCTTTTACTATTTCTAAGGACTAAAAATATAATCCCAAACAATTCTGCGATTTTCTTAAAGGAAGATATACCATTTTGCATATATGTCTAATAGTTTTTGCTCCATACCTTTTAAAAACGCGATTGTATCGAAAAAGTGAAAATATTATATGATACATGGTATTAGTTAAAATATGATATATCTTCTCTGTTGCAAAAGTTGTCCTTTTTTGTAAGCCCATAGACTAGAATATCTAGATTTAAGAAATTAGCCAGGTGCTCGCTCTCACTGGCGCTGTCTGGATACATTTGGGTTAGCTGTTCGCTCTCACTCACGCTCTCCAGATACATTTGGGAATATGTCCGTCTCACTCTGACCACTGTGATTTCCTACCGAAATTATAAAGTATCTGTTTGGGCACTATTGTTAAGCACCAGCACCATGACAGTCGTCTTGTGACGGTTATTCCCAAAATTATAACTGGTGTTACTTCGCATAATTTTTGGAACTCTATTAATTTATACGTTATATTCGGGCTCAATGCAAAAGAGCCAATTCCAATAAAAAAGTGCCAGTCCACCAACAGGAAAAAAAACACGATTTTTGGTGCAAAAACACAAAGTGTGGCAACCGTGCTTAGCCGATTGCTATCTCCTGGCTTTCAAACTCCGACTCTGAGCTCAGAAGTGTGAGTAAATAGCTCTAAAGCTCCATCTCTCAGCTCTTAGCCTAGACCAGAGAGTCAAGCGCTACGAACAGATAGCTGGCTTCGGGCTCTTAGAGCCAAGAGCTAAGTGTCTATTGCTGCGAGCCAATTGCTAACTCCAGGTTCTCGAGCTCAGAGCTGTGAGCAAAGAGCAAACTGCTGCTCCTTGCTTTAAACCAGCGAACCGATCGCAGGCTCCCCGCTCTCGTACTCTGGCTTTTAGCTCAGAGCTGTCAGTAAAGAGCTGTGAACAGTTGCTATTTCCGCCGAGAGCCGAATGCTGGCTCTCGTCTCTCTTGCTCCCACTCTAACCTCAAAGCTCAGAACTGTGAGCGCTTCGCTGCTCTCGGCTCTTTAGCTCCGTTCCTCAGCTCAAAGCCAAGAGCTGAGGCTCTTGAGATGTTGCTCTAGACCAGTGATGTCCAAAATGCCAAAAGCCCATTCCATGGGATAGGAACTCATAATTCATCCCAGTAGAGAGAATACGTGTGTTCTATAAATAGCACACTCGGTGGCTTTCTCTCTTTCGATGCGCGATTTCGGATTTTTGTTCTCTCACGAGGCATTTGTTCGATTGTCAAACACACGCGTGTTTCGTGTAGCGCAATGCTTGATTGTGTGAGTTTGTAGCATATAACGATCACGAAAAAGAAAATCCCATTCGCTATGCTAAGTGTCGAGCAGATATAGGGTAGGTTCAAGACGAGGCACGCGATTTTTCCGGCTTCCGTCTAGTAGGCAGGTGGGAGGTTTAGATTGATCATAGCACTGAACTTAAGGCTCGCAAAAGTTGCTTATTTACATAATTATTATTTGGGAATCACCATCAGACTGTTGTTAAAAAGAGAAAGCAGGCCTAAATGGCTAGAAGATAGATAGAAAAGGAAAACATATGTCACACTTAAAGGGGATAGATTTCTTTTGTTGACTGCCAAGATGTAAAGGCAGTCACTGCGCTCACCCTACCTAAATCACGAATCGATGCCAATGAGTGATCCCTATAACAATCCGCAGGCTCTACCTTACCACCCTTTTACGATGCATGGCTCCGGAATACATAACACTCTAGCAGGATTTCATGATACTTCTTAGTTTATTAAATTTGGACAAAATTTCAGTTTTTACATTCATTTCAACGTTAAATTTTTACCTAAATTCATAAATTCTCGCACGAGATTCTCGCACTAAGCGAAGGAAATTAGAGGTATATAATTCAAATACAAATAAAAATATTTAGCCATAAAAAGAAAGGTAAATATAGAAATATATATATATATATTGTTATCAAAACTATATTAAATTATTTATAAAGAATTAGAATGCCAAGTACTTTAAAAGAATTCAAAAACTTCGTTCGTTGGCAATAGAATTCAAGTTGAAAAGGGAACGTACGTTATTTACAAATCAGCATGGTTTGTTGGAAAGGGTATTACGCTGCTGCATGTCTCTTAAACAGCCATTTGAACGGAACGTTCTCTTATCTGTTGTGCTAGAAGGTAGGAACAATCTGTCATCAAAGCTGTGGGAGATATGACGTTTTTTCCAAATTGCGGGGTTCGGGAGGGGGCGTGGCAAAAATTGAAGATAAACTTGATCTGCCTGCAAGTGTAAGAAATATATGTTCCACACATGTCAAACCTCTATCTATAATTTTAGTACAGAGTATAAAAAATGAATAATTGTACAATTAAATATTGGACGAACACTCTCGTACACCTATGTACGTATGTATGTCAGCAACTCTCACTTTCAGATTTATGTAGGGCTGCAGGCTGTTGGCAATATGGCGATCACTGAGGCAACCAACAAAAACCGATTCGGCACTACGAACTACTGATGCGGCGACCATTTTTCCGGGTTCATAGCGATGCTATGCGATCTCTTTAAGTTTTTCCCGCAATTTTTACGCTTTTCCGCAGGTTTAGAGTTCGTTTTTCCGTCTCGTTTGACTGAGCTGTCTTCAGGTCGACCCGCACTCGTCAACAGCTCGATAGCAGTACTTTGCTCAGTTGCCTTCTTTGCTGGACACCATAAAGAGCGCAGCTTAGCGGTTTGGCCCAAGTTTAAGCGAAATTTTGAAGAGCGCCTCGTGGGAGAAATAAAGTCGCCGCTGTTTTGCTTAGTTGTTTGGCTAAACACACATTTAAGCGATCATTGCCCTTGGCTGGCATATCTAACGAAATTAGATTTTTGTTGTCTGGCACCTTTAGCTGGCCGCCTAAGCAGAATTTAAACCCAATAATAAGCGCCAAAATTGTAAGTAGGCTTGCGAGAAACAAAAGAATGACGATCTGCTAACTAACACACCTGAAATAGGCTTACCCTATAGATTTGGCGCAGAGAAATTAAATAAACTTAAGTGCGGCAAAAATTTCCTTTTTCCCTTTGACCAAAGGTGATACGTTCGGTGGGCAAATTCGACTTATACTTTGAGGTTGCGAACTAAGTCACGATTTATTTGGAGTGCTTGCGCACGTCTGCCACTTTTGAACGCCTTATTGGGAAAGCAAGCTACCAAGGGACTGCCTAACTGCAATTTCGAGAAAGTCGCCATATTCATTCGCATTAAACAGAAGTCTGTTAGCTACTTTCACCACGCGTGATCAGCTGTAACACTTTCCACTGACTATCGCTTGCTCTATCCAAGTCAAAATAAACCTTTGCCTGCTTTTCGGTTAAAAAAAAAAAAAAAGGAAAAACACAAATCCTCGACAAGCTGCACTACAAGTTTGGACACCACTGCTCTAGAGATTGCTGGCTCACAGCTCTCATTTTCAATGTCTAGGCTCAGAGCGTAGAGCTGTGAGTTACTCGAGATTCAGCTCTCAGCGCAGAGCCAAGAGAGTCAAGGCGGAGTATATTTGCAAAGGTATGTCAGAAAGTTCGGGCTGATGCTGGCGCCCCCTCTACTAGCTTTTACTACTGAAAAACACGTCCAAGTGATAAAAACTCTCGAATTTCGATCGAAAAATCATCTTTTGGTGACAAGGGGCTGTTTTGCAAGTAAGCAAAGTAATCATTTTCTAAGTAAACATTTTTTTTCCATTTATTTATTTGCCAATTGAACAAAGATCTTAACTGGCTACTCTATTTTTGAACTTAAATTTTATAACAGCGACTTAATCCTTCCCGAATAGTATTGTGTTGGCTGAGGATTTCGCATAGAAGAAGATTAAAGATAGCTAAACTTTCGATTGGGAATTTGGAAACTAAGTTCCAATTGGGAACTGTTTGACGCTTAAATTAATCCTCGCTCTCATATAGAAAATAAAAGGAAACGCAGCTTCTTTGTTCGTGTTATCATTGTCGTTGTTGAAACCGCATAAATTTGGGTTAAGAAAAGTTGAATGCTTGCTTAACCGCATCAACTTTGGTTTGGTACCTTTCAGCGGGTGTGACATTTGCCGTTGATTTACGAGTATTTGCCAGTGAATGCCATCTGGCGTGTTTGCAATTGTGGTTGACTAAATGGAACCAGCATGTAACGAAAGTACAACAGGAATGAAATTGGTGGAAATGCAGAAGATGGGCTTGCGGGAACACTGTCTGGTAAAAGAGCAGACATGAAAAAGTCATACGCAGAGTTTGCCCTAAAGTCAAAAGTTTTTGTCGTACAAAAAACACTTTCAGTTCTTTTTCTGATTCTCGGTGATTTTATAACTACACGCCGCAATCCTTGCGGCAACACCTTTAAGTATTACTTGGCGGTCTGTAAGAATCTCCATCGCTGACTCTCAGATCGCTCTAATTAAATTTAATGAGCTGACTTTTGATTCTCCAGTTCTTCTCCTAACTTCCTTCATCGCATATACAAGCTCTGCTCTCAACCTGTACCTTTTTACTGTGCTAAAAAAAATCACAAAAAACCTCACGCAACACCACAACAATAAACCATGCACCATTTTTTTCAGTCTTTTGTCTCTGCTGTTCTCATTGATTATTTACTAGCTAAAAAATATCTAAAGTGCCAGCTTACCGTGTTGATTCTTTACTCAAGTACACGGAGTAAATAGTTAAAACAGTTTTCTTTGTTAGTTAGCCAACTATTTCTGATGCAACCCTCGTAAAATGAACAAATTCCAAATTTCAAGTTTCATTTTCTCAATCTACATTTATTTCATCGCAAATTGCATTAGCATCGACATCCGGCGTGTTCCTTTCAAATCTCACTCGCTGTTATTAATCAAATTTGTGCTGACAGGCCAACAAAAAAGAATATCGAATCATGATTCTTTAACTGCTGCAGTTAAAATTTCGGGTACATTTCTCTCTGAAATTGACCCCAAACCAAGATATGAGCATTTATTAATTTAGCTTGCCGTTTTTGTCCACCGAAAGTCACAGCTGGAGTGCCACTCCGGTGCTCATAAATCTCAGTCGAAACTATTGCAAACTAAAACAACTGGAAAAAGTTGTGCTCCGTATATGATGACAAAGCATTCCCCCGGGATAAATCAATTACAGCTGAATGCCAAAATAAGAAAAACCAAATAGAATCCAAATCAAAATAGGTGGCAAATTGCTAGGCAGCCTTTGATTCGAAATGAATGGCTTCCGTCAGTCAGCAGCACCAGCACCCAGCACCACCAGCAGCGTCAGTGTCAATGAACTTTGTAAACAATTTTTAATCACATGCCCCAGCCGGTCCATAGTCCTGGGTCTCACGCTCTAACTGAACATCAGCCCATTGACGCCGATTTCAAATTAAATTGAATAAATCTCAGCCTACGCACGCATTGAAGGCCTGGTAATGAAGCTGTGCCCGGCCAGGCGAGCGTGGACTAAAAGGCACAGTGGTGCAAAACTAATACAGAAATTTGGGAAATTCTCAGACAAAGCAGAAGCATTAATTTTCTATTCAAATAGGAGGCCTCAAATAAAAAACATGAAAAACTTGAGTTTCGGTTTCAAAATGCTTTAGTAAGAGTTACAGAATGTTTTGATATAATCAAATCTTTTATCAGACCTCAATTTTGGGTATTTATTCTTTTATTATTTTTTGTTAATTTCGAATATTTGCTTAATGTCGTTGGTTAAACTTTGTGCTAAATTCTTAAGTATTTTATTACTATTTTAGTATTTTCTCAAATTATTTTTTATTTTGATTTGATCTGATTTGAGTACTCCAAACTAGGGTTGGGTAAAGGTTGTTCATTTTACTGAACATGTCTTGTCATCACTTGTTCTTTTTTCAAAGTGAGTAAACTTATAGCCTATTTCCACTGGCTTCATTTCTTATCATTTTCATTTCTAAAAATGATGCTGTTTCCATTGACAAATCTTCATCATTTTGATATTCGCAATGCCACGTTGACAAAAACAGCTGAATGGTTTGATTTAAACAACAGGCGCCACTTTCAAACTCACGGGGAGTTTTTGCAATATTTACCCAAAAAAAGACATACCCGGCAGGAAAGCAATTACCATGGGCGAACGCATTGTGAACGCCCTGAATATTCAGCAGAAAGCTAAATACTCAACTTATTTTGACTAAATTATATTATAAACAAAATTGCGCCTTATTTTTAAATTCAAATCAATAGTTTATTGGTGATGACACTTTCTATTTCCAGAGAGTAACGAGTATTGCCAGAGAATAGCGAGTACTTTTTAAAAAAATACCAAATTCCTTCGTGGGGAATGCCATCATTTTTGAGAAATGAAGGAAATGAAGGGCAAAATGCAACAACAATTTGTATGGAAGAAATGATATCATTTTCTTCATTTCTTGTCATTTCAAGAAATGAAGCTTCATTTCTTTGGTGGAAATAGGCTATTACTCAAATTGCTCAGTTGTTCATTTGTTGAGCTATTCATTCCGCAGTTCATGTGCTCGTCAACTAACCCCCAGACATAAACTATCATTCAAACCAATTGACGGTTTATTTGCTGGCTCCCACATGCAGGTGCTGGCTTATACAAAAAGCTTGTAATCCTTTGTTGGCTTATAAGTCCGATAATAAGTCTATTCTGAAGGGATGAGTTCTCGTTGTTTTTGTTCTGTCTGACATATGTTTCCACTGCAGCTGGGTGTGTGCTTTTGAGGTGACGGTTAATGCTATTATCCATTTAGGTGAAATGGTTCCAAATATCGCTGTGCTTTCTGACTAAAGACATTCTGCATAAAAAAAACGGACGTGATTGTCATACCAAAAGGTTGCTTAATACAAGGTAGCCATACATTGATAATGAACAGAAACGCGAAGCCATTAACAGCTGAACAGTTTGTGTTGAGTAAACAGTACTGATATTGAGCACCTATCCGGCTCGAAGGACCAGCGACCTATGGATTGGCCTTTCGCCTTTGAAACGGAACCCGTAATAATTCACCCGAAAATCGTCGCTTGACCCATAAGAGTGCCACAAATGTGTGATCGAAAACCGCCCAGAAATATCAATGGACGTATGTCTGCACCGTTTAACACATCGATCTGCAAACTTTTGGAGAAGGCTGGGTCGGCTAATTGGAGATACGGCAGTGTAATGTGCGGAGTTTCAAAATACAAAATAAATTTGAGGCTAAAAATTTGTGTTGAGTTGTCGAGATAAATAAAATGCAAAAATATTAATTTTTGCGTTCAGTGGAGCAACTAACAAATTTTACGCCAATAGTTCAAAGGAAAGTACTCGACTAGATCGCATTTGCAAGTCTGCGGTACGATTCACTTGACAACCATGGTAGAGCGAATTCGATGACAGCACTTTCAAGAGGGCAATTTCCAAATTTCCGGAGCCATTCAAGGGTATTTAAGTCGGGTCAAAACCGCATCCGGTCTCTTTACCAAAAACGTTGCCCAGTAGACACATCATCCAAAAGCTGCCTAACTCCCTATTCGCGTAAGATCTCTTGCATATCCAAAAGCCACCTTTGCATTTTAATGTAAAGAATGGTTTTGCATAGAAAAGGCAATCGATTTGCTTATTATTAATTCGCATTTGCTCGAATTAATACCAGAATCTTTATATCAAAAGTCCAGAGGCAATCGGATAACTTATCTTTTGTTCTGTGAAGCATCCACAATTGGTAAGCATACGCATACATTAAGGATAAGCCTTAAAAGAAAAATAAAAGAGGCATAAGCCTCAGCTAAGAAACACAAAATTCTCTTTTCTTTTGTGCAGCTACTTGTAAAAGCCTTCGTGCTTTCTCCCAAGGTGATGTGAGGATACATTCAGTCTGCATATCACAGTTCAAGAGAACCTTATCTCAGACGCAGAGAAGGCAAAGCAAAGAGACGACAGCCACCCTCAAAAAAATCGAATCAGTCAACCTTTGCTCAGGTCTAAAACGGCATCCCTCCTATGGCCTCAGACTGATCAGTCAATTGCTCTCCTGGATGACTTAACAAAACGTCGAAAAATCTGGGGCAAAAAGTGTTCATCTCTCAACCAAAAATTTGGCTCCAGAAAACCCTCTCGAAATCAGTGAAAATCGCAACGAAAAGTATTTTTTTTTTTTTTGTTCGTTATTTTTGTTTGTTCAAGGTAAGGTAAAGCGCAACAGGAGTGTGTTATAAAGACGTAAATAAATCAATAATAAAAAGATAACATATGCAAATAGAAAAGCAAAAAAGCAATAAATTAAAACTTATTAAAGAGCAAAAGAAATAGAAGCAGCATGGGTCATTCTTTTATAAACCGAACAGTTAGTAAACTCACCATTTTTGATATCAATAAAAAAAAATTCGAAAAATTTTACTGAAAATAAAGCGGCATTTAATAAGATTTTTTTGATGGTGATTTTATTTAGAAATGTTTATCGGGTTTCAGGAACTGCGAATAAATTATAAAATTGAATGATAATTTTCTTTATGTTTCCTTGAAGGTAAAGATAGGAGAATAACTTAACTTTGGGAGTTTTCAACAATTTTCGAACTCGAAAGCTCATGGTAGGGTGGGTCAAGAAGCGGTACGGCATTCACATCACAGCTGTACAATAACCTTCAGCCAAAGGTTCATATATTTGTTAAATTGTTTTACTCTATTCTTTTTTTTTTTTGATATTCCGGTCCTTACAATCTTTTAATTTGTGGATATGGCAATGGATTCTTAAATATTTTTGTATAATATTATATATATGTCTATTGAGTGTTTGGCTTTAGTAAGGTTCAACGAACCTCCCACAGGCTGTTTTGCTAGCCACAAAGAAAAAATTGAACAAGAATCCAAACGAAACTTAACCTCATTGGAATTACTGTTTTGTACGTTACAGCAGATCACTTAAAGCGGTTAGAGAGACTTGAACAGGATGGAAGATTACCTGCCAAGTGCGGGAAACCATACGCAGTGGTTTCGATTTGGACTCTTGGCTTATCCGGCTAGAAGGACCATGAAAACGCGGGGGGCGATTTTTATACCCGTTACTCGTAGAGTAAAAGGGTATACTAAAGTCGTGCAAATGTATGTAACAGCCAGAAGGAATCATTTCCGACCATATAAAGTATATATATTCTTGATCAGCATCAACAGCCGATTCGATATAGCCATGTCCGTCTGTCCGTCTGTCCGTCTGTCGTCTGTCCGTCCGTCCGTCCGTCCGTCCGTCTGTATGAACACCTAGATCTCAGAGACTAGAAGAGCTAGAGCAACCAAATTTGAAATGTAGACTCCTATTGTCTGCACGCAGATCAAGTTTATTTTCAATTTTTGCCACGCCCCCTCACGCCCCCGCAATTTGGAAAAAACCTCATATCTCCTACAGTTTTGATGATAGATGGTTCGTACTTTCTAGAGATACCTAGTACTCAAAATGATTTATCGATTTGCTGAAGGAATGATAAAGATCGGATGAACGATACTCAAGTTATGAGCAAAAAACGATCAGTTAACACCCACCACCCACCCCACCCATAACCTAAGCATTGCGTTCAGCAGCAATCTTAGTGAGAGAGAGAGAGAGAGAGAGAGAGAGAGAGAGAGAGAGAGAGAGAGAGAGAGACTTAGAGAGCGCACTGTGTTGTGCGGATAATAAATAGCCGAGTTAAAAAATGTTGCATACTTTTCGGCTGACCCACCTCAGGCATACAGGAAGGCTATTAAACATTTGTTTCCATGAGTAACGGGTATATCGAAGTCGGTTAGAGCCGACTTTAACTTACGCTCTCGTTACAAATAGTAAGCGTGGTGCCCGTTCAGGTAGGTTAAGGGTTTCGGCTGCGCAAAAGAACACTTGGGGGTTAAGGAAAGGTAATTCAAGAAGAGAAAACACAACTTGTTCGTTTCACTATTTTAATGCAAGAGGAAGTGCAATATATATATTTCACATATTCAGATTCAGGGCTGTATATCAATAACAATTTTAGTTTCTTAACGAACTATATAATGTAGTTATAGTTACAACTAGGACTAGGACTATTTTGGGCCGACGGAATCAAACACATCTTAATAGTCAATAAACAGGTTACTGAACAATTCACTGAACAACAGCGAATGAACAACTTTCACTGAACAAGACTCACTGAACAAAAATGAACATACGAAGAACATGTTCACTTTTTCAGTTTAGTGAACAACTCAATTTTGTTCGCTCACTTACGAACAACCCAACACTATTCGATACCCAGTACTCGATAGTCGAAAGTTGACTCTCAGTACTCGTTACTCGGTACTGGATACTGAGTACTTGATACTTGGTACTCAATACATAGTGGACGATACACTGTACTCGATACTCAGTATTCGATAATTAACAATACTTGAGTTTCAGTACTCGATACTCAGTTCTCGATACTCAGTACTCAATACTCAAATACACAGTAGACGATACTCAGTACTTGAGACTTGATAGTACTTGAGTTTCTGATCTCAATACTAAGTACTCGAATTCAGTGCTCAATATTTCGTACTCGATATTCAGTACTTGACACGTGATACTTATTACTTGATACTCGGTACACAGAATAAAAAACGTCAGTATATTTTCAATCTTTTTAAACTTGGAGTAAGCCCGGTATGAGCTTGAAAATTGTAGTGTGATCGACCTAGCGCATCCATTATTGGCCATAGAGAATTCGGGGCGTGCACTTCTTGCTGTGTTCGGGCTCAGCTCGTCGGATGGGGTGGGGTTCTTTCTCCTCCTCCATTTATGGCTAACACATTACAATAATTAAGTGCACTTTCAGAATGAGAACATTTAAGGGAACATCGGAATAAAGACTTGCATAGACAGTCAGTTTTGCGTATAGGCTGATTTGATCTAGGGTATTGAGCTGTTGGTTATACCCAATTCTATGCCCACCCTTTCTTGGCATACCTCTTAGAAAATGGTCTCCTATGCAGCTCCCAGCTGCTACTTACTAATGGGTTGGCATTGGATTTTTTGGATCGGCGACGGACCGTTGGGAGAAACTTAAGCTGTCATTTCTATTCTACTAAGGAACATTATTTATTTTGGGAGTTAAAATTAAAATTCATTATCGCAAACTTAAACATCATCTAATTCATTATTCATGGAGACTTCAAGGTTATCTTTATATCAATATATTAACCATAAGTTAGAAGAGAAAAGAAAGAAAATCGTAGAAATATTGGTATATATATATATAAGGAAAAATTAATAAATCTAATTTTTGAGAAATTTACCGTATCTCTGCATCGCCAAAATGAAGCAATAAATAGGCTGATTTAAGAAAATGGGTATGTTTGTAGAGCTATAAGACTTAACTACTATATTTTACACTCACCATACACTGCCGTCGTGGAGCTCCAGAAATAAAAAATCTTTACTATACATTCATACATACACACTACGGTTTACTTCTCATGTGGATTCGAGAGACTTAGGTTCCAGAAAAGTTTAAATTCATTTTAGCATATTACGTTAAAGGTTGGAATTATTATAAATATTTGAAATTGGTGTAATAGAAAATAAGAAAAACTAATTTTAATCCTCCTGGCAAGGTTTCTGCTCATAAAGTCTCTCTTGCAAACTCCACATTGAATACCAGATGCTGTAGGTGGACCTCAAGTGATGCAACACAAGTACTATTGGGGTGAATAACTTATTACAGACACCTTGGCCACATATTGTTGGGAACGAATCTCGTCACTGGGTGGGCAGTGTAGAACTCCTCCGGGGGTCGTAGGTGCTTTGGTTCGACCTAACCGAGAGTGGTTAAATGACACCGATGATTTGGGCATAAACGTTTGCGGGGTGCCAATAAACAAAATGTGCAACTCTGGATCCGCCAAGAAAATACTTTTCACGGCAAGGCCACCGCTTTTATAGGGCAATCCAAGCCCCAAACGAAAATGCACTGGCGCAGACTATAAAAAAAAACGACAGAATTAAACTTCTGAAGATGCACTTATGTAATTTCGTACATGGCCAAATTCTATTCACACAATTCACTTTTCTTCTCTCGATGTGATTCCAAAGTTAAGTCAACCAACCGTCGGACTACTCCAGTCCAGATTTGGACTAGAAAGATCTAATGTAATTTGCACGTGGGCTTAATTTTTCTTTGCCAAAAATAACTTCGCACAGGTCGCTAGTTATATAATGTGCTCTGCACAA
Organism: Lordiphosa magnipectinata; assembly: GCA_037044535.1. NCBI lineage: Eukaryota > Metazoa > Arthropoda > Insecta > Diptera > Drosophilidae > Lordiphosa > Lordiphosa magnipectinata. Next base: position 19,230 of record JBAMBO010003183.1, on the reverse strand, counting down.
TAGACATTTGCTCACTTTCTATGCTTCGCTAAGCTATGCTGGCTTAAGATTCTGCTAGCTACCCGAAGCCGACGTCAGATAAGAACGGTGCAATCGTATGATGCGCTGATGCTTATTCACGCTGACCTAAAAGCATTTGGATCTTCTCTTTCTTTTTTCGCACTTCTACCGGTTAAATCGGTTAAAAACAATGTTAAGGGCTGGAGTTGAACTTATGACTCAGTTGGAAACTGGCCACTACAAAATTCACTCTTGACTTTCTACACAATTCAAGCTTTCAGGGATTGCCCCAAGCCTTTCGAACTTGTATCATTCCTAATATGTGTACTTCAATCCCCTTTCGAGATCACATGTTCAAAAATTTGAGAGCGAGAGCGCCAAAACTTAAGTAGCATTTTTGAAATACGGCATCAAATGATGGCGATCGTCGTGTGCGATGAGATGCGGTTCCATTAGTGTTCAATGCGCATGGTCATCGTTTCGAATTCCAGTTGAGCTCAAAAACTGGTCTGTACTCCTGGAGTATACTCTATACCTGGAGCTCGATACTCAATACGGCTGACTTTGCAAAAACAAAGACGTACCCAAAAGGATTTGAGGCAAAAACAAAACTTTTCTTGTTTTATTCCCCCAGTTTCATTCTAAATCTTGGAAGATTTTAAATTAATTACAAATTTTCAAATTGAATTTCAGTTTAGAAACTGACAACTTGTCGCATACGCACACCACTGTGGCTTAGCCTTAACCTCCGCCTCATCACTTCATCAGCCGGCACAAACAATGGTTGTCGTAATTTCTCAAAGGCTGCCATCGCCGCAGCAGCAGCAACAGCAGCTGTGTGGCGTGAAATATGCCCGCCTGGCTGGCCAAAGAAGGGGGTGAAGTGGCCTGGTGGCAGTAAAAGCAGGGGGAACAGCAGGCGGGGGCACTCCATGCGTCAACACGCACTTGTTGGCTGTGACGCCTCTGAACTCTCTCGCGACTCTCGACTCACGACTGTTGACGAGCTGCCAAGATTTTGGTCCGTCAACCTGCGTGCCAAGCGGGTGTTCATCTTAGCATACAATTCGGGGCCACTCGGTCGTTGCCCTTTCCTGCGGATTACTTCCTTCCTGCTGTTCCACAGCGTTCTCCGATGTTGCGTTACGTGCTGGTGTTTTGTTTTGTTTTTGTTTTTTGTTTTTTTTTTTTTTTGTTTTTAATTGGCAAAACAAACGTAATTAAAGCATTTAGCTAGCAGATTGAATAATGAGTAATCGTCCAGCGAGAACTGGCAATTAGTGGTGGCCAGAGTTTACTACAACTACCACGGGTCGTTATCCTGTGTGTTTTACTGACCAGCTGACTGACTGGCCAGGACAAGCAAAGCGAGAGAGAGAGAGTGAGCTTGTCGTCTGTCTGAGTGATATAATTCTAATTGAGTGCCAGGAGGAAGCTGGACTACACTGAGGGAAAGATTTCATCAAATTTAAGTTGCATTTCAAGTACGAATTTTCAAAAGTATTTGTGATAAAGGCCCTTGAAATAGCTATACAGATAACCTGCTCATCTCGTTATTTGGCTGCGAGGAACAGTTTAACTGCCCCCGACACTAACCGGTTTTGTTTGACAAATGATTTTCCTCTGCTTGTTAAATTGTAGATTGGAGGTACCCAGAGCCATTTTATTTCTTTATTATTTCTGAAGCAACAATAACCACAAGAAATAGAAAGAGGGAACCGATTATTAACTGGTGTTGTGATTGTGTGTGCTCGTGACATTCTAATGCACACGATATTATCATTTGTTGTTTGTTTTGCAAGAGAAAGAGAAGAGAAAAAACATCTCTGCTATTGTAGATCATTTTATGTAAGCCGTTAGAATATGGTCACCCTTAACTAACTCCGTTTTAAGGGGTAATACCTGAAAAAGAGGTGGGTCACACTTGATTGTGAGAAATTATGAAATTTGGACACAAGATCTATGAAAATATTATTTAGTCCATTCAAATTAGGTGAAACGAAAAGGCCGTCTGTTTCTTACTAAGACTCATTTCCGACCGATCGGTCCTATGGCAACTATAAGATATAGTCACCCGATGTCGACCAATTTTTTCAAATTAGTTTAAAAGCGTTTAATATTAATAATCATCGACCTTAAGAACGATTTACTTGAAAACAAACATGTATTTTTCACTAAGACACATTTTCCGACCGTTCGGTCCTATGGCAGCTATAAGATATAGTCATCCGATCTTGACCAAAATTTACAAATCTGTTTGAAAGCGTATAATATCCATAATGGCCGAGTTTAAGGACGCTTACATTGAAAACAAAAAAGTTTTTCTCACTAAGACCCATTTTCCGACCGATGTTTCCTATGGCAGCTATAAGATATAGTCATCCGATCCGGTCGGTTCCGACATATTAGCAGCGTGCAGTAAAAAGAAGACTCTGTGCAAAATTTCAGCTCGATAGCTTTAAAGCTGAGAGACTAGTTTGCTTAGAAACAGAAAGACAGACGGACGGACAAAGCTCAATCGACTCAGCTCGTCGCCCTGATTAAGAATATATATAGTTTATGGGGTCGGAAATGAATATTTCTACTGGTCAATTTTTCATGCGTAAATATGCCCTTTTTATACCCTTGTAGTGGGTATATTAGAATTGTCCAGATGATTGCAACGCATAAAGTATATATATTCTTGATCAGAATGACGAGATGAGTTGATATAGCCATGTCCGTGAGTCCGTCCGTCTGTTTCCATGCTATCTCCTCCGTCAGTTTTAAAGCTGTCTTAACGAAACTTTGTACGAAGTCTTTTGGTACAAATTCGCTGCACATTTGTCGGAACTGACCGGATCGGACGACGGCAGCATATGGCTGCCATAGGAACTGTCGGTCGAAAAACTAGTTTTGGTGAGAAAAACTTTTTTGTTTTCAATGCAACCGCCCCCAAACCTCGAATTGATCAGTTTTCTATGCTTTCACATAATTCCACCTAGTTTGATGAAAATCGGACAACTATATAGTATAGCTGCCATACAAAAGATAGGTCTGAAAAAAGTCTTAGAAGAAAAAACATTTTGGTTTTCAATGCTATCGGATGACTATAGAATATAGAATATAGAATATAGAACGATCGGTCGAAAAAGATGGTAAATGCAACATTTTTCATTGGAAAATTCACCAATTGCAAAATGCATTTGAAATGCATTGTGATTTACAAGAAGGCCCTTAGTACTGCACAGCTGAGCCAACTCCAGATGAATGGAACTAAAATCTAATATGTTGATCATACTACTAATCTGGGCATAATTTCCAATAAAACGCTATCGTGGGGTGACCATATATCTAAGGCAACGGGACAAATCTTTGGGCTACTAAGGCAACTTTCTATATGTCAAACGTTTTTACCTGTTCACATCAGATTACTCATAGCAAAAACGTATCTAATTCCTTCTCTATTCTATGGTTTAGAAATTTTTGGCCACTTCAGTGTTGCTGATATGAGAAAACTCAATGTTGCCTTTAACTCGATTGCTCGATTCATATTCAACCGAAGAAGGTCTGATTCAATAACGCAATTGGCGTATACGATATTTGATCTAAGCCTTAAAAAGTGGATAAACTATAGAACTGTATTGTTTTTACATAAAATACTCACTTCGAAAGAGCCGGACTATCTTTATAACAAACTTAAATTCGCTACCTCAGCCAGAACATACAACCTAATCTGTCCACGGACAAAGCTGTCTTGCTCTGAACGACAATTATTTAAGCCTGCAATCAAAACATGGAATAATTTACCTAATGACATAAAAACTATACGAAACGAAACTCAATTTAATAGTAAATGAAAAGAATTTTTATAAAACTAAATAGCTTCTCAGGGAAAAAATAAAAAAAAAACTAATAATAATAAATCAATTAATCAAATCTATGTATTAGTTATAATTTATGTTAGTTATAATTTATAAATAAAAATTATTTTATTTTATTTCTGTAATTTATTTTAGGGCGTTAAAAATAAGTATCATCTTGTAGCACTGGGCTAGAGCCGAATAAATAAATTTAAATTTCCGTCTTTGATTTTCGCCCATTAGTTTTTCCATTTAAAGAAAAATAATTCAAATTTTTGCGCACCGCAATTTATTATTACTTTTATATTCTACCGAAAAACAACGAATTAAACAAACTTATATTTCTTATTAAGTGAAAAACTTTTAGTTACTCTGCAGGGATTCGAACTCACGGCTCACGACATTTCACACAATTGGAACGCATCAAATTGCCTTTTTGTATTAAATAAGATGAACTTGTATTGAAAACATTCATGAATATTTGCTTACTTGTAATTCTCAAGAACGAATTCCATTATTTGCCAATATAATAAGCGCCATTGAAATTTGCGGAAAAAAAATCAAAAATGTTGGCGGTTTGAAATCAAAGGGACGCACAGTTGATGTTAAATGACTTTAATCTTATTTAAACGTTGAAATTTGTAAAATCAACAAGAAAAATTATTAAATAAAAAATTTGTAGCCAAAAACGAAAAATGTCGGATTTCCAATTTTATTTTTTTGTTGTGTGTTGTGAGAAAGACTTTTTTGTTTTCAATGGTAGCGTCTTTATACCTCCCAGTTATGAATATTATCAGTGACCACACAATTTTAGGGAATTGCTGTCAAAATCTGATGAATATATCGTTAAGCTGCCATATAACAAACTGGCAAGCAAATGGTCAAAGTAGTGGCGTCATCTATTGCTGAGTTAGTGAAATAACTCAGCTAAGAATGTTCGACGAAAACCATTTAAAATCATAACTTGGTACAGGGTATTTTGCAGTCGGGGTACTCGACTGCAGCACTCTTCCTTGTTCTTGTTTCCGGTGAGAGCTACTCACAATTATCTCACAATATAAATTAAAGAGCATAAAATTTGCAGCAACTTTCATTTATAACATTTAGCTGTGCGACAAATCAAAGTTTACATCTGGCTGGCTCAAGGTCTATGGTTGAGTATAATTCTATATAAACAACACAAATCAACAGATATTAATTACAACATTTTGGTAACAAATCGTTACAAAACTATAGCTTCTAAAATGTTGAAGCAGACAACGTCCCGTAAGCTTTCCTATTTCATTCTATCTAACAACACTAATATAGCTTGTTGCAGAGCTGTCATAATAATTAAATGTGTTATATTAAGCAGAGCGGACGAAATTTGTGAAATTCTGCTAAAATTGTGAAGTTTTAGGAAAGTACGCGTATTAATCAAAACTCTACTGGTGAAATTCAAGCAAATAAACTTTTGCAAAAAGGTAAAAGCAACTCCAACTAACAATCGCAAAACTTGTGTGTTATTTTCTGTTCTAAATTTATTTGTATGTGTGCTTACAGGAAAAGAATAAATGAATAATGCAGTGCTTCATTTGTGGCTTCTCGCTCTCCAAAGAAGGAAAATTAAAAAATGTAAAAAAAATGTGTGCAGTCGTTGTATAAAGCAAGTGTAGTAAGGAGTAATGAAAGCAATCAGCGCTTTTTGCAAGACCTGAAGCAAGGGAATGTTCATGAATCTTGCCACATAAAGTGTGATTTTGCTAATCGTTGTTTTATTTCTCTCTAAGCATTCTAATAATGCAAATAAAGTGAAAATTGTTATGAAGCGACAAACAAAACAATTCAAGTAGCCTTGAGATTGTCGCAAAAAAAAAACCCCATGAAAGATCCTTTTCCATTGTCAAAAGATTAGAAAATGAATCAGATTTCTCAGCTGTTAATGCCAAATATCCTTAAATTGCTATCATTCTCTTTCTTTACCAGCTATTTGATGCTCTTCAATTTATATTGTGAAACAATTGTGCGTAGCTCTCACCGGAAACAAGAAAAATGGGAAATAAGTGAAAAATTATTTTTGCACAGAAAATTGTGTTAGAACCAAAACAAAAGGTAATGTTATTATCTGCAACTTTGTCTTTAAAAATTTTTGTCTAAAAGCAATACTTTCAGTGATACAGACCAATACGCGTTTTCCAATATGGCGGCCGCTCCCAATGACACTTGGTGTCACAAACTTGAACTTACGCCTTTTAGACAGTCCCCTACCAAGTATCAAAAATCTATATTTCCTGCATCGAAAAATTCTAATTTGACTGAACTAATTAAGAAACTTCAACTTTTTACTTATAGAGATTTCCACCAAAAACGAGAAGGCCAAGCTAACTTCGTCTGTGCCGAAGTTTTTATACCCTTGCAAATGCTGTTTTTGAAATGTCAGAGTTTAAGAACGCTTACATAAAAATCAGAAATTTTTCTAACTAAAGCCTATTTTCCGACAACATCTGATTTCGACCAAATTTCGCGAATCTTTTTGAAAACATATCAAAATAAAAAAATCATCGAATTTAAGAACGATAAAATGGAAAACAAAAAAGTTATTCTCACTAAGACTCATTTTCCGACCGATCGTTCTTATGGCAGCCTTTAGATATAGTCATCCGATTTCGACCAAATTCGCGAATATATTTGAAAGCATACAGAATAAGTAATCAGTGAGTTTAAAGACGCTAACATTATAAACAAAAAAAATTTCTTACTAAGAACTATTTTCGACCGATCGGTCCTATGGCAACCATAAGATATAGTCACCCGATGCCGACCAACTTTTTCAAATTAGTTTGAAAGCGTGTAATATTAAGAATCGCCGACCTTAAGAACGATTTACTTGAAAACAAAAAAGTTATTTTCCCTAAGACCCATTTTCCGACCGATCGGTCTTATGACAGCTATAAGATATAGTCATCCGATTCTGACCAAAGTTTGCGAATCTGTTTGAAAGCATATAATATTATTAATGAACTAGTTTAAGAAAGTTAACTTAAAAAACAAAAAAGTTTTTCTCACTAAGACCCGTTTTTTGACCGATGGTTCCTATGGCAGCTATAAGATATAGTAATCCGATCCGGTCGGTTCCGACATATTAGCAGCGTGCAGTAAAAAGAAGACTCTGAGCAAAATGTTAGCACGATTGCTTTAAAACTGAGAGACTAGTTTGCGTAGAAACAGACGGACAGACAGACGGACAGACAGACAGACGGACGGACAAAGCTCATTTGACTCAGCTCGTCGCCCTGATCAAGAATATATATAGTTTATGGGGTCGGAAATGAATATTTCTATGCGTTGCAAACTTCTGGGCAAAATTATACCCTTTGCAAGGGTATAAAAAGGTCCACCAAGACCAAAAAATTAAAAGTGCTTAAAAACACTCTGTTTTATCAAATTTTCAAGGGGAAACAATTAAATTGAACTAACGTAAGCCAATCTTACATTTAATCATAACCTACTTCGAAGTATTCGGTTTCACACAGCTGCTCCAGCGCGAATTTTCTAACTTGGACATAATTATTGCAAATTTTTTTTGATAAAAGTGCCTATACTTGCACTTACTTTTGCTATCTAAAATCTTTCTGAGGATACAAAGGGTTATAAAATAATGCGTAAGAAACCATGAGAAACTATGTGATTGCAATTGCAATGGTAAGTTTTTGCTTCGCATTATACAGAAACCGCATAAATAAAATGATGGAAAAAAGTGTCGCGTTGGCAATGTCACGTATCGAATCATATTTTATTTTGAAATAAAAAAAATAAACAAAATTTTTCGATCGATAAATTATTCAACAACATTTTGAAATTAGTCGCACTAAATGGTTTTTGCAGATCTTGCTGACTTTTGTATTTATACTGATGGCCTTTTTGACCACTTCCATCTTTTGTCGCGTGCGAATCGCTGTTTGATTGGCTTTTTCTTGGAACCAGCACTAGGTGTGCTCTAATTTTTTTTCTAACTAAATAAAGTGCTTCGAAGTGCTATAAGTTAACGTAACAAAAGAAAATAAAACTATTTTAATTTGACTTCTATTCCACTTTAAATGCGTACGACTGTCGCGTTCGACATCATGGAAATACCCATATCAGAGTTGAACTTTGCTCAAATTGCTTAAGAATATTGGTTGTACGACAAAAGAGACGCCGATACGGGTGTGCCCTGTTCAGAGTCTAATACGGGGACAAGTGAGATACTTCGTCAAATTGGTCCTCAGGAACGAGCAGGACATGGAGTCTACATCATCTATATCAGCGGGTGGTACCAAATCTACAACAACAATCACTTTTTTGAGATGCCCTTCGGTCAGGTCTATAACACCATTTAACAAAGAAAGGAAAGTTTGAGCGTCTGAGCAAAACATTGGGCGTATTCAGCAGATAATTCCAATTAGTGATTACCGATTTACGATTTGCGATTGCTGATATGTAAGTCTTTGCTGAATGGAATTGATTGGAGACTTTATGATATTCTGTGGCCTTAGAACTTTTTATCAATAGAAAACACTCACACAAAATTTTCAATATTTATGGATTTGTTAAATAGAAAATTGCATATGAATGTGTGCGCAGGGGTAGGCCCAGCAATCGTTAATACGTTCCGTCAAATTCACAACGTTTTTTAAAAATGATTTTTTTTTCATTTTTTCGGTAGGTGCACCTACATTTTATGCCATATCTCAATTCATAATCGTCAGATGGTGTTAAGCAAGATATGAATCAAAAGGTCATTAATTTCCAATAATAACGTAGAACATTGTTTTCAAATCGGCTCAGAAGTTTGAATACAATGAACAAAAATATTTAAAACAAATGGATTATTTGCTCGAAAATGCAAGAAATTTCATTTTTTAACCGCATAGGAAAAATATAAAAAATTCAAAAAAAAACTATTTTTATTTTTTTGACTTAAGAATCGCACTTCTACAAAGATAATAAGGTATTGATGAAGAAAATCTATGAATAAATATTGTAGCTAGATCAATTTAAGTGAAGGAACTAACAGTCAATTTTGAGTATTTTAAGTGCTTAGAAAATTGTTTGTTCCATTTTCCTCGTCTTTTGGTCCATATTAAAAGTGGGCGAATAGCCGGATTAGAAAAAAAATTCCATAACAGAACAAAAGTCGAAGCAAATGAAATTTTTTTTTTTTTTAATCGCAAAAAACAGCACTTTTTTCAGCACTTTGTTCATCAATATCTTATTTTCTTTGAAGAAGTGCGGTTCTTAAGTAGAAAAAATAAAAATAGTTTTTTTTTTGAATTTTTAAATAAATTTATTGTGCTTTCGAGTAAAAAATCGATTTTTTTGAAAAATTTTTTAGTTACTGTATTCAAATTACTTAGCCGATTTGAAAATAGTGTTTTGTGCGATTATTGACCATTCAATTACCTTTCGATTCATATCTTGTTTGACTCCATCTGATGATTATGAATTGAGATATGGCATAAAATGTAAGTTCACCTACCAAAAAAATGACAAAAATTCATATTTAAAAAACGTTGTCGTGAAAAATTTTTGAAATTGATTTTTGAGATCACCAATCCAAACTATACTTTAAAATAAGTTTCAGTAGAAATGGGTCTTTTTGGTTGTAAACTAGTGTTTCTATTCAGCAAACATGATTGTCAAATTTTGCCCAATCGGCAATCACAGTATTCAGCAGGTAAAATCGGCAATCATAAATCACTAATTGTAAATCGGGATTATCTGCTGAATGAGCCCATTGTCTTGACCTGAGTAGCGAAAAAATCTAATCGATTATACAGCGTTGCCACCAGGTTTTATACCGTGTCATGTGATAGTTTATCGATGAATACTCAACATTCCAGGAAGTCACTGAAAGGGCCAAGGGCCTGAAATTCTCCAAAGCCCCTGGTGAGGATTTGCTTGATAACAGGACTTTAAAGATTCTGCCAATCAACACGCTGCTTTTTATGGTGCTGTTATATAACGCCATGCTGAGAATTGGTAATTTTCCAGAGCCCTGGAAAAAAGATCAGATCATCATAATCCACAATCCTGGAAAGTCCCAAACTGGCCCAGACTCTTACAGACCTATAAGCCTGCTACCCTCACTGTCCAAAATTTTTGAAAAGTGCATGCTGCGTAGAATCCTGCAGGACGATAGGATTCAAAAAGCAACTCCACCCTTCCAGTACGGTTTTCGAAGGAGTCATGGAACCCCGGAGCAGCTCAATAGAGTTGTAAACTTCAGACTGTTTACAGTTGCTGTGTTTCTTGATGTGATTCAAGCCTTACACAGAGTTTGGCATGATGGCCTGCTGTACAAATTAAAATCTCTGCTCTCACCTCAATTGTACCTGCTTGTTAAGAGCTTTCTGACTGAAAGGACCTTCGCGCTAGTCCTTCAGCAGCTAGTCCAGAAGCATCAGAGGCAAAGCTAAATAGCGCTGGTGCCAACGCTCTACACTCTTTTCACCCACGATATACCATCCAACCGAAATGCCCAAATTGTTGACAGAAACGTTTTCATGACCTCCACCTTCGCAGACGACACAGCACTTTTGGCAAGAGATCCCTGCATATTTTCCACTTCTGACACCATGCAAGAGTATCTAGTATGAATCGAAAACTGGTGCTCAGATTGCAGTATAGGACTAAATCTTTCAAAGTGTGCCAGTGTTGTTTAGACGCTGAGAAAAGACGATTGCCCGGGAGTTTTTCTCCAATAAGAACTGCAGGATACCGATACCTAGGAGTTTTTCTTGACCGAAGGCTTACCTTCAAATCGCATTTAAACGGTCTGGTCAAATCAATACAGCTCAAGACACAAAAGATGAGCTGGCTGCTGAACTCCAGGAGCAAACTGTAACTAAAAACAAGCTACTCACCTGCATGGAGGTACGGCCAAAATCCTAAGACGCATAACCGGGCCTCATTGGTACATGAGGACGAGAATTATTGATGAAAACCTAAAAGTCGCTATGTTATTATGTTATTGATAAGCAGGCCAGAGACTATACAGAAAGACTGACTGCTCACCCAAACCACCTAGTTAGGAAACTACTGAGACCACGAAGGAAGCAAGGCCGAAAAAATGGTACAACGATGGCAAAGTGTTCCAAAAAGAGCCTAAAGCAGGGTTTGTGCAGCAGAGCGAGTCTAAAAAGTGAAAGTGATTTGGTAAAGCGACGTAAACCAGCTCTGACCTGCTTCATCGACTGAAAAGCTGTTTGCTTTCTTGGCACAAGCCTCAGCATGCGTTCGGCTCGTGTAAGTGTGAATAGCGAAATGTGTGACGTGGCCATCGCTGACCTAAAGAATCCCATCAAGCGAATGACGCGGGTCAAACTCGGATATGTTAACAAGTGGGGCAGGAAACTGATGCTAAAGAAAATTGTTTTCGTAGTTCTTGTTGTCAAACCTTTTCGCACTTGACATAATCGAAACCATTTGCCAAAATTTTGCATACGATTCGCCGACATTTTTAAAGGTTGTTCGTTTATTTCTCTTACAACGTTTTCCCTTAGTGTAGCCTGCTGTCGACCTTACGGTTATCATCGCTGTGATTATTATGGTTGCCAACAAGTAACATGTCGCGTCCATGTGCAGGGGAAAGCCGCTTACAATGACGCTGGACGTCGGAGCTCACTTGGGTGTGGTCGTCTTTTTTGTCACATGAGCACTTCTGTGTGTAAGATTAGTACTTCAAACTGTACCAAATGTGATTAAAAATTAGTGCCAGCCGTAATCAGCTTAGCCATAAAACATTCTCCCCAGCTTGTGCCCTATCAATGGCAGAAATCAAATAATTCAATTCCTGTTCAAGCCGCAACTCAAATGAAATTTCCGTTTCTGTCAGAAAACTGAAAACCCTTGATTAACAATTGGAAATCAAGCACAATTCCTGCTGCTGCCGCTGCTGCTGCTGCAGTTGTATGCATGTTTTGTGTGCATTTTAATTATTCTCCCCAGTCTTAATCCGCATGGCTCATCAGCAGCGTAGCTGGAGCAGTGGCAGGATGAACTGCAGCCAGTCTCCCCCATATTGATTTACATTCAAAAACTGGCAGCAGCAGGAGGCTAATCTACGTCGGCTCCTTCAGACTCGCTAAATGTAGAACATGCTGCGTCAAGGCATTTTTGCGGCCAAAGTCTAAAGGAAACAAAAAAAAGAAAAAAGAAAAAAGAAAACAACAAAAACAGAGAACGAGAAACGGGTGACTGAGCGTAACTCAAGCGGCAGCTCAGGGGAAGTGGGACAAGCGACAATAAGCACCAAAAGACAAAAACAAAAACAACAACTAACAACAGTAATAACAACAGCCATAACACCGAGATGACTTGGCAAGGAGAGGGAGGGGAGCGAGACAGGCGAGAGTGGTTTGAAAAATCGGTTTAAAATCGCAAAATATATGCGAAAACGAAATTGGCCAAGTGAATTCTACTTTGATGAGGCAATGCAACATAGCTACTGTTAGCTACTAAGCTGTAAATCAAAATTCCCCTTTCAATTTTAAGGGTAACTACAAGCTTAATTACCATTACAATTTTTTCAACAATTTATCCTAAAAGTTTAATTAAAAATAGTTGAAGTAATGCAATTTTTCATGCTAATTAAATTTTTAATTACAAAGTAATTGCAAACGAACCCAACTAATTGAAGAGGTAATTTCGATTTTACCCTTGTGACTTCTTTAATGAACTGTGACCGAGGATGAAATATGGATTCACAATACTCGACTCAAAATATAGCTTGACTCGCCCGCCACAGTAAGCACTGCAAGTCTTTGGCATAGTTCAGCAGGAGTAGAAGTGGTCAGATCTTGACCAGACAGCAGAGCTCGCTTAAAGTGGTCCCTGTTTTACAGGAAGTAAGAAGATAAAAAACCGGTCACCCTCGGATATGTTGAATAAGGGAACCGAAGTGACATTTCACCTTTGTTTTTTCTCAATCAACGATTGTTTTTTCTTTTATTTTTGAACAGAATCAGCCGAAAGTGTCTTTTGCGCATGTGTGTGTACTACACAAGTAAACAGCAAGTGTGTATGCGTGCGTTTTTGTCCCCCTGCGTCTTTTACGCTTTGCCTGCCATGAAATGTTCCACGCAACAACTCCAAAGAAAACAAGTGAGAAAGCCGGTCAAGCCCGACTATAACATACTCTGTACCAGTTCATTTGCTCACGACTATAATTATTATAATACATCCAAGGAGTCACGCGGTTATTGTGCAATATTTGTATTATACCCTCATCGAAATTTCTCTCTCACTCCCAATGATTGTGTTTGTTTGAATACAGCGTTGGTTGGCGTGAATGGCGTGGGCGGGTGAGGGGGGGTTGCCGGTTAACTTTTCTTTTGCTCATAACTTGAGTATCGTTCATCCGATCTTTATCATTCCTTCAGCAAATCGATAAATAATTTTGATTCTCTAGAAGGTGAGAACAATTTATCATTAAAACTGTGGGAGATTTGACGTTTTTTCCAAATTGCGTGGGCGGGAGGGGGCGTGGCAAAAATTTAAAATTAACTTGATCTGCCTGCACGTTTGCCACTAGGAAAAAATAAAATGCTCCAAAAACATTCGAAAAGGCTTCATTGGGAAAACAAAAGCTCCAAAATATATTTGAAAAAAGCTCCATTTCAATGAAAAAAGTACAGGGATTTATTGATTTCTAATAATTGTAATTATATTCTCTAAAAAATAAACATAACATAATTAATTTTTATAATCAAAACAAAGCAAAAGGTTTGTTCTGTTTGAAAGTTAGACAATGTCCCTTCAATTTCTTATTCTAATTCTTGTCTTATTAGAGATCAAAATGTTCTCCATTGAGTAATAATAGAAGTAAATAATTCCATCAATAATTTCATTTAGGTCACTTGTTAACCAAACATGAAAATCTGTTTGTGAACAAAGCTCTCTACATAGCATTATGTTAGTGACTTTATATTTCTTACGAAAGAAACTTATTCTTTAAGTCCTTGGGCAGAAAGTCCTCTTTTTACTATCGACATTTCATTCTAAAATAAGACTAGTTCATTTTCCCTTTTTATCTTATAAGTTAGGTGCAGCAGCTGTTTTGGAATCTGAGTCATAGTGGTAGTTGAAATCATTTTGTTCACTTGAAAATAATATTTCTGGCTTTATCATTAAAAGGGTTGGAATGTTTTTTCATTAAAAGTCGAATCTCGTCAATATTTGAAAAACTAACTCCAAATAAAAAGTTGGCTTCCTCATATGGTTTAATGTTGTTAACCTCTAAGCACTCAGCCAAAAAGAATAACTGAAGTGCATCCCAATGATAAGATGATTAGATAATGTTTTTCAATGATGGCCATCTTGTCATGGCATCTCTGGAAGCATTTTTAATTCGAGGACTATATTGGGGCTCCACACAAAGTGTGAGTAGATGTTTCAACAAAGATTTTGCAAGTTTTTGAGCATAAAATAAAAGAATGGCAAGTGCATTTGAGATAAAATAGACTGGAATTCATACTTAATATGGATTTGTCAATCGTTTGCCTTGCCGACTAAATTTTGTAAAGGAAACTTCTTTCTTTCGCGATTTTGAAATCTGGACAGCAAACTCGTAACAAATTGGCTAAGTACGAATTACAAGAAACATGATGAATGCATTCTTGGCGTTACGCACATGCTCAATAAGTAAGCATAGATTTGTCTTTATTAAAAATTTCCCTTTCCGCATGATTTCTCTGTTTTTTTGTGTGACAACAACAAGCAGTGTCGTTGATGGTTTTTTAATGAATGGAACAAAATTTCTCCTAGTAACACAAAATGGTCGACCATTTTAATTTTTCGTCCATGAAAACTTGTCCAGCCATTCTAGTCGGAAGTGCTAAAACAAAAGCAAAGTAAATCATGTGGCTTCAAATGGGCTTTTTTCTTACTTATTTTAAATAATCTTTATTGCTATAATTGCATTTTGATCGATATTACCTTTGGTACAGAGTATAAAAACAACCGTTATCAGCGAGTCTCGATAGCAAAAAACTCTGCTGTTGCGCCGTCTGTGTGCACTTTGGTAGGCGCCGTGCTCCGATTCCCATTGTCTTTGTTGTTGTTTACAATTTGAAGCGAGTTAGTTTGCGACGCAGTTTGGATTGGATCAATCCGAAAACGCTCATTTCATGTACGGATCCTACTTGAAAATTAAATGAACCTGACTCGAGATTGAAGTAAGTGTTGAATTCCACTGTCAAAGCTAAAGAGCGAAAAGAAACTGAGAGCAAGTTCGAAACTGAGAGTGAAAAGCTCACTCAGGCTAATCGGGTACAAACACATATACAAATTTTTTTGTCAGCACAGCAGTTATTGGTGGTGTGGGTGTTGTTCACTAACCGTTGCCTTGGAATTCCTTACCAGTTATAGCACTTCCAGCATGAGAAGGTAGCTGCTGAATTGCAGTTGATCTGTCAAGTCTATTGAAGAGACTTCAAAAGCGACCAGCCTCCATTGTAATGTTGTTTGTGTCCTGTTTTTACAGTTTAATGCAAACTAATGACCTCGAGCCGGCTAGAACTTGCTGGTTTGATAATCAAAAAGGTCGTTAAAAAAGTAGCATGGAGTTCTTGTGAGTTGATTTTTTGGGGTCAAAATGAGTTTAAACATCGAGCTAAAGTCAATCTCATGTCATTTTTGATGCAATCATTTTTCGAATTGGATGTACTTCGAGTATCGAGCTCAATTTAATATCGGGTACACTTGCACCCACCTGACTTCGAGATCAAGTCAAGTACGAATATCGTGCTTAAATCAATATTGGACCTTATTG
Source organism: Lordiphosa magnipectinata (assembly GCA_037044535.1). Classification (NCBI taxonomy): domain Eukaryota; kingdom Metazoa; phylum Arthropoda; class Insecta; order Diptera; family Drosophilidae; genus Lordiphosa; species Lordiphosa magnipectinata. Next base: position 3,597 of record JBAMBO010003183.1, on the reverse strand, counting down.
ATTGGATCCGACTGAGGGATCAAATCGAGTTGGAATAACAATATAAAATCAATCCAGTGTGATCTAAAGTGGGGATCAACACCAGAATTCCGGAATCAATCCTTCTTGTACTTGGCTTGAGAAAATCCGGGCATGACCGTCTTCTGACATCGTCTGGGATTGAATTCAGCACGAAAATCTCGAATTTTTTTTCTAACAGTCAAAAGCTAGAGACTCTAGCTAGTACATGAAGTACGCTTTTGGATAAACAGCAGGTGCCACATAGTTATACTTCTCAGATGTGGGTTTTCAGGATATATGAAAAAGTAGAAAGATTTCAAATATTTTGTACCAAAGGTACACAGAGTATATTAAGTTTGTGCAAAAGTATGTAACAGGGAGAAGGAATCATTTCCAACCCTATAGAGTATATATATTCTTGATAAACTCATAAAAAGCCGAGTCCATATAGTCATGTCCGTCTGTCTGTCTGTCTGTCTATCCGTTTGTCTGTCTCTATGAACGCACAGATCTCAGAGATGGTAAGAGATAGAGGTTTGACATGTGTGGGACTTATATTTCTTATACTTGCAGGCAGATTAAGTTTATTTTTTATTTTTGCCACGCATCCTTCCACCCCCGTAATTTAGAAAAACCATCATATCTCCCACAGTTTCGTAGATAGATGGTTCTTACCTTCTACAAATATTTAGTAATCAATATTATTTATCGATTTGCCAAAAAAATTATAAAGATCGTTTGAGCGATACTCAAGTTATGAGCAACTTAGGTACTTTAGGTACAGATTATAATACAGTCGAGGTTCACCAATTTTCTTACTTGTCACATGTACTCTGGGCTCAGTGAGCCCAGCTCTCACTTTGGATACTTTATAAAGACGTTTGACCTACCCGAAAATCGTTTGGTATATAACATGACGAAATTTTTACTAGAACGCCGATCTGACACAATCTGCAGATTAACTTAAAAGATAAAGAAGCCTGGAAAAAATCGCACAGCAAGTTACTAAAATGGATTGATGGTAGAAATTTCATCGACCAGGCTTACAACAATTGCAGCAGGATGTTAATTCAACGACGAATTCCTCAGACTTAACCACAGATCGTATGGAAATATTTTCAATAGCATTAAAGACACGATTGATTACATTATTTAGATTTGTACAGGAAATCTGACGGCTACAAGACACTGCTTTATTTTTGCAAGTAAGACGAGCTTCGTACCATTTATCGCTTAGATTGATGAAGTATCTGAAGTTAAATATATTTGTAAACTTAGTGGATTTGTATACAGAACTGGCTTAGACAAAAGTCGGTTAATTTATACCTGTACATGGCAAGACAATGAAATACAATGAAACTAAAACAAGAAAATTTGGTGTGTGTGCCTGGGTGTGCGTGGTGTGTGTATGTGTGTGTGTGTGTGTGTGTGTGGTGTGTTTGTGTGTATGTATGTGTGTTAATAAGAGTTTTAAACATTAACAAAGAAAATTCCACTAAAACGAGTAGCCTTGCTCAGGCGCCTTCAGCTGGTTCCCCTCAATCATCTCCTCTTCTGGGTCATCAAAATACATTTCGACAATTTGATACGCCTTTTTATAAATCTCTTCATTCTCATGCAGTTGCAACGACTCCAGCTGGTCCAAAGCGCCGTGTTCTTCTATTAAGCGACAAAGATTGTCCGTGCTCCCTAATTTTCTTGCTATGCCTAAGAGATTGCACATACCATCCAGAACCACTCTGATGGTAAGTGTACATTGCGACTTCAACAGCTCCAAAAATGGCTTCAGAATAATATATCTCTCAATTATATCTGTAATTTGTTGGGGACTGCCTGTAATTATTGTATTGGTCACAACCCAGGCAGCCTCCGCTTGTGCCTGACTATGACCTTCTACCAGAACCTTGCAAATGGGTTCATATAGTCCCGTCTCCAGGACCGCCTGGACGTGCTGTTGTTTGCAAGCGGTTATGTTGCTCACCGTCCAAGCGGCCTTCTTGACAATGCTGCTCTTGTGGTGTACCAGCAATTTACCCAATATGGGCAGCACTCCTGCTGATATAATAACATCGGTCTGCTTTTCTGTGCCTGCCACAATGTTGCCCACAGTGGACAAGGCCGGTAGAATAACCTTGATCTCATCCCGTTGCATCAGACTCAGAAGTAGAGGCACTGCACCCGCATCGATTACAGCTTGGATTTTATTGTCTTCACGATCGGTGACATTGGACAATGCCCAACAGCAATTGTACAACACTTGAGTATCCTGGCAATTCAGAAGCTGTACAAGCAAGGGCAGTAAACGCCGCACCTGCTCAAAGGGGGCTCGGGGATCCTTTCTGGAGCACAAATTGCACATCAACCAGGCTATGTTCTGCAACAGAGAGGGTGGAGCTTCGTTTGTGACCAAAGGCAAAATGCCATCAATGACATGATGTTTGATGACTATATTCCTGAAGGCTGCACAATCACCGGCTATGTTGGACAACGCCCAAACGGCCAGCTCGGCCAGATAAGTGAACTGTGATGGCAGCAGGGTAATCAAGTGTGGCAAAGCACCCTGTTCGATGATGCTGCTTGTCTGCTCGGAAGTGCCCGCGGCTATATTTGACAGGACCCAGGCGGCCTCGAACTGCAACTGGGGATGGCCCATATTCTGCAGGAATCCTAGGCATAAGGGGATTACATCCAGTTCTATCATCAAGTTAATCTTTGGATCACTCTTTATGCACAGCATTTTGCGGGCGGACTGCACGCCCAGGAACTGCTGTCCCACATCCTCGCTTTTCATCGCCATCACAAACTCATCTGCCGAGAGCTGCTGTGCGGCATTGTTTGATAGTTGCTGCTCATTGCAGCTCAGATCTTCATCCATCTCAACAATATTCCTCCGCTTTGCCATTTGATCATACTTCTTCGACTTGCGTAGACTTATGGCGATTTCTTGACGCCGCATCCGAGCGTCCTCTAATTTCAGATTATTTGCCTTAAAGGCTCCACGACGATCGTTGAATTCAGTTTTTTTCATATTGAAAATTGTTTTTATTAGATAAAATTTTGTTCAGTTCTTTACAAAACCACAGTCTGAATTCAAGTGAGACAATGCTAGGGAATGAGAACAGAACTAAGCAAAACATGTTTGAACGAAAAGGCTCAGCTATCTTCGTCTAAAGTTTTTATACGCCAACATTAAAATCAAACAATTTTATTTATTATTTATAGATTTGACCATATATTGCAAAATCTTTAGTATTCGAAATTGCCGAGCTTGCTGGCTGAAATTAAAAACAAAAAATAGACGAGAGCTAACCATGGTAACCATGCCCTTGCAGCTGGTATAGTTTATATAAATAAAGGTTTCTAATGAATTTTACTCCTTAATTTAATTTTCGCTTTGAACAATGTTAGCTGAGTGGATACGTTTGGATACGTTTTTACTTACTTTACTGGGATTTACGCTCGATACATCGAGGACTGAAACACACACATACGACGGGCAGCTTAGCCCATCGACTATCATCCATAACATACGCGTTGCGTCGAAACCATACTTAAGAATGAGTGCAGTTGGTATTTGTAAGCATCTTTTTTTTTTTT